>JASANG010003970.1:0-180024 GCA_030248215.1 Enoplolaimus lenunculus | reverse complement strand
TCAGGATAGCAGATTCAAACTATTTGTATTTGACGGCGAATCAACTAGCAGACAAAATGTACCCGCTGTAATAGAGACAAAACGCATATAAAAGCCGAATAAGCTTCTTCATGACACGCAGCGAAGATATCATCAAATAAACATTAAATGTGGGTTTGTTGGGTTGTTTCATTCATGGGTATGTATGAACTGTCATTTATTTTTACACGGTGGCACTCCATAAAACATGCCGTGTCGATATGTGCATAGAAAGGTGGGCCAATAAATGTAAAAGTTAAACAAAACAAACGTATTGCTCGTAAATTTTCCATTATTATTCTGTATTCGTCCTGCATCTGTTAATCTCATCAGAGACTACATTACACGCCTAAGAGTAACCTCCACTCTGCAGACATTTTTACTTTCAGGTACTGTAGCGACCCGAATAAGAGGGGGTAATAAGAGGGTGTCCTCATTTTGGGTCCTAAACCTTGCATTATCGCTCAAGCTATTGACACAAGGCAAATAAACGTTTAATTCAACGGATATTTTCAGTGCCGAATATATCAGTAACGAAGGTTGGTGAAGCGTGGGTTAAAAATAACAATCCGTGACGGAATAACAGAGGGACACCCTCTGGAGAGGTCAAATAAAAATTAGTCCCCCTCTTATTTGGGTCACTATACAGTATGCACTCTCCCGAAATGAAAAATTCAACGACAAGGACAAAATTGGCTTGGGGTCAGCCACATGCTTCCTCCACTAAGTTCAAGTATGTGAAGGTTGTGAATTCATTTCGAGTAATGGTCAGTGCTGTATCTATCGCCCCCACTCCTTCCTGAAGAAGCTGGCTTTGGGGACCCGATAAAACCGATACGACTTCTTAACGCTTTTATGGCTTTTCATTTCCTTTGCCCGTGAGATATCTTTTTCATTATACTTTTGGCCAATGTTACTTTAAAGGCCGTCCCATTTTCCCGGGACAGAAATGTACCAGGAGTACCCGTCCCATTTTCCCGGGACAGCAATGTACCAGGAGTACATTCCAAAAATATAATTGGGACAGCGGGACAGTTGGGACAGATGAGACAGTTGGACAGATGGGACAGTTGGTACAGCTGGGACAGTTGGGACACTTGGGACAGATGGGACACTTGGGACAGATGGGACAGTTGGGACAGCTGGGATAGATGGTACAGTTGGGACAGTTGGGACACCTTGGACAGATGGGACAGTTGGGACAGATGGGACAGTTTGAACAGATGGTACAGTTGGGACTGTTGGGACAGATGGGACAGCGGGACAGATGGGACAGTTGGGGCAGATGGGACAGATGGGACACTTGGGACACTTGGGACAGATGGGACACTTGGGACAGATGAGACAGTTGGGACAGCTGGGATAGATGGGACAGTTGGGACACTTGGGACAGATGGGACAGATGGGACACTTGGGACAGTTGGGACAGCTGGGATAGATGGGACAGTTGGGACAGTTGGGACACTTGGGACAGATGGGACAGTTGGGACAGATGGGACAGTTGGGACAGTTGGGATAGATGGAACAGTTGGGATAGATGGGACAGTTGGGACAGATGGGACAGTTGGGACAGATGGGACAGTTGGGACAGATGGGACACTTGGGACAGATGGGACAGATGGAGCAGTTGGGACAGTTGGGACACTTGGGACCCTTGGGACAGATGAGACAATTGGGAGAGATAGGACAGTTGGGACAGAAGGGACAGATGGGACAGTGGGACAGTTGGGACAGATGGCACAGTTGGGACAGCGGGACAGATGGGACAGTTGGGACACTTGGGACAGGGCCCATATAATACGCTGATACTCTGAAGCCTTCGCATGATCTATCGATAATGTCTTTAAGTGGTCTAGCCGGTCCCATGTATAATTCTCAGAGGCTTTTGTGCCGTTCGCTGACGTCCTGTTTACGATAAAAATAATTCATTGTTCGCTTCAGTTTAAAAAATTCGTCTACAACAGATTCGAACCTTTTAAAGCATCTAACGATATTGAAATAAACTAGAAGTTGGTTTAAACTTTTACGAGGGTGTCTAAACATTTGTTAGGCCGATCGTCAGCGATCTCCATCAGGGTGAAGGAGATGCTAACATCGGCACTGCCCGTCTCGCTGCCTAAGATGGGCTTAGAATACCCAAACCACAGCACTTTTAATGAGTCTCACACTTGAAAGTTGAACGTTTTGTAAGTTTTATTCAAACTGTTTAATTTTGCGGTTGAGTGTCCTCATAAACTATAAAACACAGGGTAGGAATTTTCCAACTTCAGATTTTCCGCTGAGAAATTTTGGATTCGTCTCTGCGCTGAGGAATCTATCCTGAAGTTTAGAGGTATAGGTATAGTCCTAATTCTGCCTGCACAGGCATTGCACATGGCTGACTAAAGTTGTGCTTTTTTAATACATAGTTTATAGTATATCACGGTAAATTCCAGTGAGTTGATTTTGACCCCTTCTCACATTGAGTTGCCTATAGGCAACTCAGCGCAGTGTATATACGTTAAATAATATATATCGCACCGTGTTTAACAATTGCAACACGTATACATAGTGCTAAATCACCACAAGACGTGAGAGACCCCTCGAGCTCAAGCGTCAAGCTCCTATTGCTGATTGGTGGTATACGCCTCCCACTCCAGTCACTGGAGTTCGAATCCTAGCGTAAAAGTAGGTCTCAGGGGAAATAGAAAATATTCATGTGAGAAAGAGTTAACCCAGAGTGAGTTGTATTCACTCAGAAGCCTGAACTCTGAATTTTATCTTTCAGAACTGACAATTCTGAATTGACTGAGAACTTATTCTTAGTTAATTAATCAACGCACTCATAATCAGCTCACAGACTGAGTTATTGTTTAGTTATAACTCATAAATTATCAGAAATAACTAATTCTCCATCTGAGTTAATTAATCAACCCATTGAATTTTACAGTGTAGTTTTGTTTTTCGTTTCCAGTATTTTCGCTTGTATGCACGTTAATTACCGGTCAAGGAGAAAATATGTGTTTTTATGAACACTTAACCTTCATTGCAACTGCAATTCCATGCACTCTCATGGTTTTTAAAAACAAAATTTCTGCCACAAAACTCAACCGAATGCAATATTCAACACTCGCATAAAATTGCTAAAAATTTAGTCAGTGTTTACTTCGAGGGCCGTATCTGTAGTATAAGCATATTCTTAACCCTAAACACTGAAAAAAGTGTAAACTTTATGCAAAAAAGAGCCAATGTAAAGAACAAGGGCGGAACAGTATTATAAGCATATTCCAAATCCTAAGCTTAAGCCTAAGCCTATGCCTATGCCTAAGCCAAGCAAAAATTAGTCTAAAGCTTAAGCTTACTCTATTGCAGTCCCGCGGAAAAAACGTTCCGCCCCTGATCTTTACATGGGCCCAAAAAAGTATAGTCTAGCATACTATTTTGTTTTTCTGTCATAAAACGGAACATGGAATCGCCCAATATAATATGGCCCAAAAATTGTAAAAAATTGTATTTATAATCTGCATCTAGAACAGAATTCTTGATTAAAATGCGCGTTCAGTACACCGCGTATCATATTTTTGAAATCTGCAATTTCTTTGTTGTGATTTCCGTTCGTCAGTTGATTAAATGCCCGTTCAAGTCGAGTTCCATACAGAGCCAGGTCGCCCAGTTGAACACGGCCTTTGCGTTGAAGTCCTAAAACAGGCAAACAAAATATTTAATACTTTTAGCACTTTAGAATCCATTTTTAGCAGGGTGGACCATTGTATAGAACAGGGCCGTAATAGTAGTATAAGTTAATTTCTAAGCTTAAGCATACGAATGAACTTACACCTAAGCGTGAGCAAAAAAAAATAAGTTTAAAGCTTAACGTTAATACTCTTACGGTGCTGTAAACGGATTGCAAAAATAACGGAAACAGGAACAGAAAACGGATATTGAAGTATAAAAGTTTCACAGGTGATTTATTTTTCTCCCAACACAGATTTGAAACGTGCAATCAAGCAACGCGCTTTCTTGAAATTTAATAAAAAATGGCAGATGCAGCGAAATTTTTAAGGTTTTTGGTGAATTTCATAGTTTTCATTTCATGTAGCTTTTAGTTCATTTCGCACAATTTCATCCGAGAACATATACGTTGTTTATAACTAATTTTGAGCGTAAAACTAAGGTTTTTTCAGTGGCCGCAGATAGTCCTCTGGTTGAACATTGGTATCCCGATTTTGAACAAGGGTAAAGACAGTCTTCAGAATTGTACAATAACGGTTTTTCACATGAATGTTTTCTATTTGATCTGTTGAGCTAGGATTCGAACCAGAGTCTTTTGAATGAAAGCCGCCTTCTATTACCACTCAACTATAATAGCTTGCCGCTTGGCGTTAACTAAAACATATTCCTCCGTTTAATCTTATATCAGCATTAGCACTGTTCTAACGTAATTTTTGAATTGCAGTATTGAAATATGGCAGATCCTTCCGGTCCACAGCCGGGGGGGGGGGTAGCGGGCATAGCCCCCTGGAACAATATGGCCCATGTACAAAATTTAAATGCCACTGGAACAATATCGGCCCATGTGCAAATTTTAAGCCCCCCCTGGAACAATATCGGCCCATGTACAAAATTTTCAAACTTGCTTGTAAGTCATCGAAAATACTTTTAATCACTCCGGAAGACCTTCTTAGTCTCTCCCTAGCAAAGTGACCTGGCTAAGGGTGTGATATCTTAGCAAAAAACAAAATACCAAACCACAGTAAGAGAATTTATACGAAATATGGAGCTATGGAACAATTTTAACAAGATATATCAAAGAATTTGTGCGACTCACGAACTTTGAGGAATACTTTCACCGTTCGAACCCCGTGTGTTTCGCTGCCTTATACGACGATGCGAATATGACCATTACGAGCAATTAACAATTGTGTACATGGATAGGGACGCTCGATCCTCGACAAAAATCGTGTGTTTATGTCATGAATAAGTTTTTGTTGATAGAAAGTCTAACGCTTACACTGCAAATTCCAATGAATTGATAAATGAACTCAGCTGAAGAGTTAGTTATTTCTGAGTTAATAACAGTTAACATTAACTCACTATGAGTTGCATTGATTTTCACTCTGAGTCAGTTTTTTCCGTGTAAGTTGAATAATTAAGTCAGAGTGAGTTTTAATGACTCAGAATTGTGAGTTCTGAAAGTTCTAACTCAGACTGAGTGATTCAACTTATTCTGAGTTAAAATCAGCTCACTATGGGATTTACAGTGTAGCATAGCTTAACCAACGCACATTGTGTAACGTAGTACAGAGACGGATACAGAAATTGCTGACTGGGCCGGGGTGATCTGGCAAATGTTATGAAACTCGAATTTTTACCATATGGCAGGGAAAAATTGTAAGGTAAGCTTATCGTCTTATCCAAAAAATTTTGAGGTGAAAAATTGTATTTTTTACAAAAAACATTCTGACGAGGAAAACTGTAGTGGACCGTACCATTTTTTTATATCAAATTTTCTAACGGGGGAACCGCCCACTAGCGGTTCCAGCGAGAGAGGCACACCCCCCGTCAGAGTTTTTTGTGATAAAATGGTACGGTCCCTGCTACAATTTTCCCCTTCGAAAATTTTTTGATACAGAAATTTTTTTGCGATATTACAATTTTTGTCCTTAGAAAAATTTTTTTGGTGATAAAATGATAAGGTCTCTCTACCTCATAATTTTCTCCTAAGACAATTTTTTGTACAAATACAATTTTTACCCTCAGAAATTTTTTTATGATAAAATCGTTCATTTTTCCCGTAAAAAATTTTTTGGTGACAAAATGATAAGGTCCCTATCTTACAAATTTTCCATTAAGAAAATTTTTTGGCGATAAAATGATAAGTTCCCTACCTTACAATTTTTGAGTTTTACATCATTTGCTATCCCGCTTCCCGTCAGAAATTTTTGGTTCCACCTCCCTCTGGAAACCCTAGTGAACGTAAACAGTTTGCTATCAAGTTGCACGCAGTCTACATTGAGTATCATGTCGCGCGCACCAATGTGGTCTACAACTTATCTGACCTACACGCGTTCAATAGGTTTAGCAAACATATATTATTAAATTTGAAAATTCTGATCTACATTCAACTGCAATTTTATCACAAAATAATTTGAAAATTTATATCGTTTTGTCGTGTCTCCTGCAATTTTTGCACCAAATAATTTGAAAATTCACATGGTTTTGTTTTGTGCCTGCAATTTTCGCCCCAAATAATTTGAAAATTCACATGGTTTTGTTCTGTGCCTGCAATTTTCGCCCCAAATAATTTGAAAATTTATATCGTATCGACCTGACAGTATGCGCCAAACGGAAAACTTTGCTAGTTCGTCATTACTTCTATATTCGTGGTTTAAATATTATATTAACCTGTCGTATTTGATACATCTTGTCGGTCGTTTGTGTAACACCAGTTTAACTTGCAGTTCAAAATAATTTTTGACTAAAAATAGTGTATACATATGATATGACGTACCTCGTTTATAGTTATTCCAACAGTGTTCTGCTTGTCGTTTGATCTCACCGCCTGTAATTACTTCACTATGTCGGTCGACCATTGATAATACAGCTTGTCGTACATCTTCACACATTCCGTTTCGTCCATTTATTAAACTTTTACAATTTCGGCTAAAATAAATAATTTATGCTATAACACCATAGTTCACAGATTATTCTGTATTAATCATTATAGAAACATTCATAAAATAGCTGTATGTGAAATCATCGGTGTCGAGCAATCTTGTTATTCTACCACTCCGGCCTCTGCCTTCTATGTACAACTATCTTCTTCATCTCTGCTCGAAAGAATGCTAGAAACTTGATTACTTGCATTTTAGCTAAGTAAAACATGGCTATACGAGATGCTCAGCGATCCATGGTAATGAACTCAGCTTATTGGCTCTCTTAGTACAGAGGCACAGCAGCTAATTTGAAAACAAGGGAGGCCACATACTCTGGGATACGATGTATAACGGATAAAGTAATCTCATGGGTGGAGCGATCGTAAAGATAAAACAAATTTAATAATCGGTCAGGCAGGGACCTCGAAGACTGGCCCCCGCCCTTCTTTCCCGGTTTTAGTTGATTGATTGAATATGAACAGTAGGTAGGCTTACAATTCTAATCGCGAACAAACACATGCATCATCCTGTTGTTTCTTTGCGATTGTTCTCAGTGTAGTTTGAAACGCCCGGGTGCCACGGGTTTTTTCGCATTCATATGCCGCAAGATAGGCTTTGATAATGAGATCAAAGTGTTTTCGTCTGAAAAGAGGAACGGTTAAGAATAGCAAACTGAATTTGATTGGGTAATGTTAAAACAAGGTTTGTATCAAATTATTATTATTATTATTTGCAAATTAGTTTTAACCCTTTCTCACACGAATATTTTCTATTCCCCCTGAGACATACTTTTATCCTAGGATTCGAACTCCAGTGACTGGAGTGGGAGGCGTATATCATCACCACTCAGCTATAGGAGCTTGACGCTCGAGCCCGAGGGGGGCTCTCACGTCTTGTGTTGATTTAGTACTATGTATACGTGTTGCAATTGTTAAACACGGTGCGATATATATTAGTTAACGTATATACGCTGCGCTGAGTTGCCTACAGGCAACTCAATGTGAGAAGGGGTTAAATATATACATAGATATATACTGGGCATGCAAATAGATTACTCACAGATGAAAGTTATAAAGCTTACGCCATTTCCAGGTCGTAATTCCGGTTATCCGGAACCGGTAACTCGTGAAGTCCGTCTTTGAGCGAAGTAGCAATTGAACTTTTTGTTTCTCGTTTAATAAATGCGAGAAATTTTTCGCGGATATAATGCAAGAAGCATCGGGACAGCGCAGGTTCTTTCGCTGCTTCCCATATAATTTGGCCTAAATTTTCGTTGATGTCTTCGTAGACCAATCGGGTAACTTTGATTTCGTCGCGAAGAAATGGTTTCAGTGGTGATTCTAACGGAGCGACGCGACCATCAATTTGGCACTGGTTTCTGCAATTAAAATATACTGAAAACCAGTTTACCGGATTCGCCCATAGTAACGCTTTACAGCCCTGGTAGACTCAATGGGGCTCAGTCAGACCGTGACGGCCACACCACAGATATCAACATTAACATTTTCTAACCTCTCTGACGCCCCTTGGGTCCAAATGAACCACTTTGACATAAAGCAATTTTCTGCTAAATTTAAGTTCAATATCGAGGCGTGTCCGCTAGCTCCATACGACAGCATATAAGACGTTATATAAATGAAGTTATAACATATACATAGCTAGATTTTTTAAGCAAAATTTTACAGTTGTTTAGTTCTGACTTCGGTCCTGTGATAAGGGGTGACTGACTGTATTTACCAGATTTCACAGATTATTATTATTATTATTTTTTATTGCGTGTTTTTTATTTATTGCTAAATATATTTGCATTTTTATTATAAACAAAAAGTTTTGACCTCTCCACACGAATACTATCAGAAGATTTGGTGTGTGTGCGTCCACATGATCCCGCTGGTCATCAATCGTACCAAATTGTTGCTGTGGGAAATCCAGTAGCGCGAGAGCTATCAATTCGGTATAACCAAGCTATGCAATTTTACGCTTTTCCGCAAAAGGGGTATCCTTTGTGTGCGGTGGCGTCCGGCAGTGCGCATCGCGTGCAGTAGCGTGCGGCACAGATGCCAAGCTACGCCGTATCGGCCGCTCCTGGTCCCTATCGAGGTAAAATCCGCTATTGACACCTTACCTTGAAAGTGCAGTTTTCATTCGTGACACTTCATCGTTGTAGTGCTGTTCAATTTGTCGTCTGGTATACTTTGACGTTTTCACCCAATCAAGTTCGTCTTGTATTTTATCGTTGATACAATTCAAAAATCGGCGACTTTCAACGTGAAATTCTGCTGAACGCCGTGTACATTTGCCGTTCGAAGAACCGCCTCGATTGCCGACAACGTTAAGCGAACGACTGTGTCCGAAGCGACTTCCGCCACCTCGGGTTGACGATGTGCCTCTGCCGGAGATCTAAACAAATATTTTGGTACTTGTTTACTGTCAGCCACACTAAAATTTACGAATAAAGAACTCTGAAAATGATGCTGTAAAAACCAAAGATTAAATTGAAAAAGCCAACTTGCAATTGAGATAACCAGAGATTTAATTCAGAAACCTATTTTATAATTGACAAAACGGAAGATGTATTTGAGAAACGCAATATGTAATTGAGAAAACCGAAATTGTAATTGAGAATTGCAAAGCTTAATTGAGAAAACTGAAATTGTAATTAAGAAATCCAAAATTGTAATTGAGAAAAAAGAAATTGTAATTGAAAAAACCGAATTTGTAATTGAGAATTGCAAAGTTTAATTGAGAAAACCAAAATTGTAATTGAGAAAACCGAATTTGTAATTGAGAATTGCAATGTTTAATTGAGAAAACTGAAATTTTAATTGAGAAAACCAAAATTGTAATTGAGAAAACCGAAATTGTAATTGAAAAAACCGAAATTGTAATTGAGAATTGCAATGTTTAATTGAGAAAACTAAAATTGTAATTGAGAAAACCGAAATTATTGAGAAAAGAGAATATGTAACTGTGAAAACCAGATATGTATTTGAGAAAATCGGAAATTGGAAATGAATTGTTACAAACTTTATTGATATTCCACGTTTTGTTTGATTTCTTAGAAGAACCGATTGAACAATATTAAGAGTGTAGTGTGCACATTAAAAAATTATTTGTATATATATTTTTAATTAATATTTTAAATTCTCTCATTTCCTTATCTGCATTATCCACATTCCCATTTATTCTTCAATTACGTCCTACTTAGTTAACCTGTTCTCTCATAGAGTATACTATAAGAAACTAAATACAAATAATATACCAGCAATACACACACTGAGCAGTGTTTAGCTATTCTAACATATATGGCGGTGGGAAATTTTTAAAAGACCTGAGAGCCCCCGAGCTTGAGCGTCAAGTTCCTATAGCTCAGTGGTCATCGTAAACACCTTCCTCTCGAGCGACTGGGGATCGAATCTTTCCTTGAAATTACATAAAAATTGAAATTATAAATGTGAGAAAAGGTTAATTTCTTACTTACACCTTCAGTATTCTCAATTACAAGTTAAGTTTCTCAATTAAACCTTCACTTTTCTCAATTACAAGTTGAGTTTACCAATTACAATTTCACTTTCTCAATTACAAGTTGAGTTCCTCAATTACGTCTTCGGTTTTCTCAATTACGATTTGAGTTTCTCACTTACATCTTCGCTTTTCTCAATTACATGCTGAGTTTATCAATTACAACTTCAGTTTTCTTTATTGGGTATATTGGGTTTTTCAATTACTTCTTCAGTGGTTTCGATTCCACATTCAGTTTTACTATCAATATCATTTTTTAAGTCCTCAATTACATCTGTTACAGATGCAGTGTTAATTTGATACAAGTAAAAAGTTTGCCCACATTAATGTTTATTATTAGCTGAACCTAACAAGTACTTAACTCAGATTGACCCTTAGAAAATCGTACTCCTCTCAAACTAACGAGGGCCAAATAAGTTCATTCTATCAGGAACATAATGGAAATTCACCCTTACGCTATACGATACCATACAAGGACCCATGTCAACTATTGGGAGCCTAACGATTTTAGTGACTTGGAAACTTCGCCCGTTAGGTTTAGGCTTAATGTTTAGGCATAGGTTTAGGCTTAGGCTTAGGTTTACTGATCAAGTTCATATATTTAACCGGGGGTTGCGGTTAAAATAGTGAAACTTACAAAATTGTCAGGAGCATCACTTCGGGTACATTTCACCACCAATAAGAGAACCACAATATTTATAGCGAATAATTTCATTATATAATTTTTATATATTAATTTTTGTATTTTTCAATATGCAAAACACATCATAAAATGGATCTGTATTAATTCCTTCTCACATTGAGTTGCCTATAGGCAACAAATCGCAGTGTATATACGTTGAATAATATATCGCACCGTGTTTAACAATTGTAACACGCATGCATAGTACTAAATCACCACAAGACGTGAGAGCCCCCTCGGGCTCGAGCGTCAAGCTCCTATAGCTGAGTGGTGATGGTATACGCCTCCCAATCCAGTCACTGGAGTTCGAAGCCTAGCATAAAAGTAGGTCTGTAAGGGGAAATAGAAAATATTCGTGTGAGAAAGGGTTAATAATTGTATGCAGCGCCTATTACCCGCAGTCTCGTAGCCAGCTCATCTTGTTAAGGGGTGTAGGAAAATTTTTCAGGATGAGCATACCAAGTTTTTTTGATGACTTTCTAAGCAAGGTTGAAAATTTTCTATGAAGAGCAAAGTTTTTCTGGCGGCGGAAATGGGCAACTTCCTCCTGACTACTGGCCCGATTACCGCTTGAACGATGTTTTTAAAAACGTACACAGTAGGAAGAAAATTTGTGAAGCTCAACATATTAATCTGGTTCAAAAGTTACATAATTTGACGTGCAGCCAACAATTTACTTTCAAGAGCACAATGGCAACCTGAGCAGAAACTTCCTAACCAAAAATGTTTAGCATACAGCATCAACGCATAAATTAGCCTAGAAAGCCTCCTAAAACCTAGGTTTAAGGTTGACAAAATATTGTAAAGCCTAAAAAACATTATTGCTGTCCTGTGTGAAAATGGAATGCTTCTAAAGTAAAGATGGACCCGACGTTTAACAATTTTAAATAAAATTTGAAAAATTTCAAAATGTCTTGACAACATAACTATTAAAACGGAACGCGTTGCAGTCTGCAAAACCTGCAATTTGTACTAAATAAATTTATTCTACAAACACAATAATACTTTGCCTTTAGGAATTATATAAATAAAAGAGTACATTGCGTTTATATATAATATATATGCAGAGTCGAAGCAGCCACCCCCACATGCCACCCATTTGGCGGGTCCACCTATAATGGGGGGCCCGCACCCTAACCGGTTGAAACAAAAACCACCGAAGTTTTAAAATACGTCTGGCATCTGGCTCGCGAGCTTGGGGGTCACCACCCTGATGTTTGGGGGGAGCTTCCACCCCTGTCTGCTTCGGCACTGTATATATGTATGTATATATAAAGATGAGTGTAGGAGCTTTCGTCTCAGAGTAGTCGAGTTGCTTGGATCCAAAGTGAATCGATGTTTTAAGAAATTAAACAAACACACAACAGGATGTATTAAAATGCGAAATACAATTCTAACTTATATATTAATTTATTTTCTGTTCACATATGAATAGCTTGTGGTATCACGACAATTCGTCGCCCGACAACTCGTCAACCGACAACTTGTAGCCGACGTTTTGTTGACCGCGATTGTTATCGGAGCGACAGTTTTCGGCATCTTGAGGTGTCGAGCCGACAAGTTGTCTGGGTCGACGATTAGGGTGTGACCGAATATCAGTTTTCGGTAAAAATCAGTGTTCGCTTCTGTTATAGAAATTGCAGAAATTTTCCACGCCTCATTGTGTTCGCAGAAAAATAAAACATCTTTGAAACTTTTATGCACCAATATGTTTACTTTCTGTCGACGAGTTATCGGAATCGACGGGATGATTTGGCGACATGTTGTCGGGGTCGACAAGCTGTTGGGGTCGACGAGTTGCCGCAGCGACGGAAAGTCGGACGACAAACTGTCGGGCGACGAATCATCGTAAATTACAGTATCTATTTATCAACCAGTTAAAAAGATAAACCATAAATGAACGAAAGAACAATGGAATGTATATATTCGTATCCATGGCATCGAATCGGCGCCGCTCGTAACTGGCCCGGCCAAATACTCGCGACCTTTGTTGTGTTTTGAAATGAAACAAAATGGCATTTAAATTTGTGCCAAACCATCGCTATTTATTATGTAAAAAATTTTTTAAATTATGTATTCGAGTAAAAACACTTTAATAACCAAAATTTTCGGTGACTGCTAAAAACGGAACCGGCAGGAGATATCCGGTTAACTTCCAGTGTTCTACGTTGCCCTGGTTACTACCATCTGGTTATTTAGAAAGGTTCAATTATAATTCTATTTTAACTATTTAATTCCTGGGCTATAATATTTGGGGGTGAGATTATAACAAAGCCTAAGCCTAAGGAAGCGCTTAAACATAAGCGCAAGGTTTATGCCTACTTAAGCAAAGTCTAAAGCTTAAGCTTGCTCTGTTGCAGTCTCGCCTAAAAACGCTCAACCCCTGATCTTTATATGGCTTGAATTTTGAACCCGTTTGAGTTATTGGAGTTCGTCTCAGATCATTCCTTGGTTCGCATTCAAGCTATTGGAAAACGCTACAATTCTTCCATATTCGCAAGATGCCAACGTAATCGAACAAAATACCATTGGGATCGGAAGTGCAGGTACAGGTTTATCGCGAAATAGCGATAACCAAATCAAAGTGACGAGGAGGCCCTGAATAAACTAATATTTACATATTTTTCACAACTTTGAAGCCCTATTCACACGTGCAAGTTTTTGCTGCGAGATCTTTCAGCTGTAAATTGCACGCAGAACATAGATCTTCTCATCAGCCAATGAGAAAGCGGCTGCAATAAATTCAGCGAACTTGCATGGGTATTCACACATGTGAACTAAATTCCAAGCTACGATGTTTAATGAATTTTATTTGCAGCTGCAAGTTTTACGAACGGGATTTTGGACTGAACTTGCAAGTGAAAATTGCAGCGGCTAGTTCTCGCAGCAAAAACTTGCACGTAGTGATAAATGTTATATCACGTTCGGACATTTCTAGATACATAAGAAATAAAGCATTTTCAACTGGATTTCGAATGAAACTGCAAACGTCAAAAAAATTTCGTTTATGAAATTACACCTTCCCGACATCAAATCCGGCCTACGCAGAGATTTAACTGGGCACTAAATTGTTAACCTTAAACTACATCCAACTCAACCCAACTCACCAGTAACAAACTAATTGTGCAAAATATTGCAACCATTGTGTCAAAATGTAACGAAATTTCGCCAATAACAACGCTGTAAAATATGAAATCACCCAATCCGATACAAAGGCCCTCTGTTTCAACGCTGCTGGTTTCGTTGGGTTTGCCAAAACAATCTTGCTGGCTAAAACAATTGGCTCAAAAAAACACCCTTTGACCAGATGGATAAGGCTAAATGATACATTTGCGTCAAGGTTTCGCTCGAATATATATGGCAAAACCTGTTTTCTGGTTCATTCCTCAAGTTTTTTATAAAATATGAAAACAATTTAAATTAGTGACTATAACCCTTTCCCATATAAGGTATATATGCTACGAATAGCTAAAATGCAAACTGCATACACGCAATGCATAGACAATGCGCAGCGTTTAGCAATTCTTACGCATACCTGCAGCGTAAAATCTGCACAAAACATGAGAGCCCAAAGGGGCTTAGTGTCATGCGCCTAACAGCGGAAGGGAGATAAAACACAGTTTCAAAGATGGCAATATTTTTCTGCCAACACAATTGAGACGTGCAAATATTTATTGGGTTTTGTAAAACATTAAAGAACAAATAGCGGATACATCGAAATGTTTAAGATTTTGGATGCATTTCGTAATTTTATTTCATTTTGAACAATTCCAGCATATTTGCAATGAAAAATTGCGAAGATATACACGTGACTTATAACTAATTTTTAGCATAAATACAAATAACCAAAATGCCATTATTTCTATAGCGAAAACGGAAACAGATACCTGGTTTTACCGCGAACGAGAACGGATTACATATAATACGAAATATTGCTACTGACTGAATCCCTAGCACCAAGGGCCTATGTAAAGATCAGGGGCGGAACGTTTTTCTGTTGGAAAAGAAAAGAATAAGCTTAAGCTCTAGACTAATTTTTTTGCTTGGCTTAGGCTTAGGCTTTTAGGCTTATGAATATGCTTATAATACTGTTCCGCCCGTGTTGTTTACATTGGCCGCACCCAGTAAAGCAAAGGCCAACGACGTGAAAAGGGTTGAGGCCATAAAAGAGTAGAGAATGCAAGAGACTGCCCGAACTATACAAAACCGTCTTTTCTAAATTTATTTAGCAGATTTTTTAAAAGATTTTGGCAAAATTGTTTTCCACAAAATTACTAATAAACACTGCTATTTCAATTTTAACACCAAAATCTGGCAAGATGAGAACTCTTCAAGTAGAATATTTTAATATCGTTTTTACCTTGGTTCACTGAACATCCGTTTCAACGATGGGCAACTAACGCTCTTTCGGATGTTACGTTGCCGGATAATGCTGTCAGTTTCCGACCGGTAGTCAGCAGATAGTAACGGATCATCATCTAACTTAGGAATTCGTTTAGTCGTAGACTCTGAAATAATATTGCTAAAGGCAGCTTAGGCATATGACGTCATTGGTTTAAGCTGCAATGACGTATCAAGCTACTTGTTGTTGAGCGGTTGTGAATGTAGTTATTAGGACGGAAACAAGATTAAACCTAAGCCTAAAGCGTAATACACGAATTTACCAAATCACGCTCGTAGCAGCTCAAGGTTCCAGATGGAGACAAAACATTGTTAAGAGGGGGACTTGTACACTGTAAATTTGAGTGAGTTGATTTTAACTCAGAATG
The DNA here is from genome assembly GCA_030248215.1 of Enoplolaimus lenunculus. Taxonomy (NCBI): domain Eukaryota; kingdom Metazoa; phylum Nematoda; class Enoplea; order Enoplida; family Thoracostomopsidae; genus Enoplolaimus; species Enoplolaimus lenunculus. Next base: position 164,398 of record JASANG010003970.1, on the reverse strand, counting down.
AGTTGAATCACTCAGTCTGAGTTAGGACTATCAGAACTCAGAATTTTGAGTTGATTCAATTCATTCTGAGTTAATTAAGCAACTCATCCATAGTCAACTCAACTCAGAGTAAGAATTAACTCAACTGAGAGTGAGTTAATGTTTACTGATTATTAGTTCAGAAATAACCAACTCGCTAGCTGAATTGATTAATCAAATCACTGGAATTTACAGTGTAGAGTAAAGACAACTTAACAAAGGAGGCTACACTTTTACTAGGGGGTGTCAAAAAATTTTCGAAGTGGGGACGGCGCTGAGCTTCTCTAATCTTTTCTTGGTCCTAAAAGTCCGATTTTGTCATCAGTGCTGATGCCATTGGATGAACGGAAATGCATCTTTCCCACCAGCTTTGCCGTGATGAAAACTTTGCGACGCAAATGATTCATTCGAAGCATAAAATATGTTTTCTTGTCAAATAGCTGTAAAATGCCGTGGCTACAGCACAGATTTATTAGTGCCTTTGGTGCCAACCACCGGTACGTTTAACGTTAATCAAACAGCGGGCCTCTGGGGCGGGGATCGAACTCTCAGCCTACGTCTCCTTTAAGCGAACCCTCTACCGCTGCGCCACGTAACCCGCCTCTCCAACTGTTTCTATCGTCGACGTCGACCGTATTCTGCCGGCTAGCATACATAGAGTGTACTGCACTCATGTCTGTAGATGCTTACACTTCCTAAGAAGTTATTTCCCACACATTATGAGTAGAATAATAAAATATGCTTAGGCATAGGTCTATGCTTTTTCTTTAGCCTTAAGCTTAATTTGAGGATGTATATATTAAAGTTTTGTTTTTTATCAAATTAATCCTGCAAAAGGCAAAGCAAAAAGTTACGTACCTTTTTGCGAGCATGAACGCTTCGAATCTCTTTGAGATAAGTTTTCATTCTTGAGGTTCTTCCAAGTCATTGTTGCTAAAATAAACGAAAAAACAGCTAATAATACCAGTATTAAAGAATAGTAGCGTAAATGGGTAGTTCTACGGCAGAACACAAATTTGTGTTCTTGAATGTTTGTGAGTTCTAACACCATCGCATCCGCAGCAAAATTTGCTGGAAGATGAATTCTAGGTTTTTGTTGTACTTTGCGACTAAAAATGTTCATTTCATATAGAGCACGCTACACTGTAAATTTCAGTGAGTTGATTTTAACTCAGAATGAGTTCAATCACTCAGTCTGAGTTAGCACTATCAGAACTCAGAATTTTGAGTTGATTCAATTCATTCTTAACTAATCAACTCAACCAGAGCCAACGTAACTCAGAGTGAGAATCAAGTCAACTCAGAGTGAGTTACTGTTTACTGATATTTATTCAGAAGTAACCAACTCGCTAGCTGAATTGATTAAATCAACTCGTTGGAATTTACCGTGTACTGTTTGTTTATTTTTGTAAACCTAAACCCAGCCATAAGTTCATCATTTATGTAATGGCTTAATACATAAGGGTTCAGATGGCGCTGTAATTTCATGATGTCCGGCGCCGTCTGTCACCGTGTGTTATCGTGCGGTATCGAAGGCGAATTACTCACACATGATTAAGTAAGGTGACAATTGGTGACACACGATCAGACGGCAGCACTGAGTCCATCTTTGGGCTAAACCTAAGCCTAAGCCTGATCCTAAACGTAAACCTCGGACAATTTTGTTAAATTATTAATCAACTCATTGAAAGTAAACAAGCACCTAGTTCTATATGGCATTTTTGATTTTATTTCATGATTACGCATAGGATTTATACAGCATATTTGTATTAATCGTATTCAATTTCATCCAATGGTTTTCAAAACATTTTACATTTTGACCAGTCCTAAGCTTACGGCCTATTTTTCAAATATGTACAGCAACCATCAGCAGTTTGTAATAGGTTTTCAAACACACTACACTGTAAATTGCAGTGAGTTGATTTTAACTCAGAATGAGTTGAATCACACAGCCTGAGTTAGGACTATCAGAACTCAGAATTTTGAGTTGATTCAATTCATTCTGAGTTAATTAAGCAACTCATCCATAGTCAACTCAACTAACAGTGAGAATCAAATCAACTCAGAGTTAGTTTAAGTTTACTGTTATTAACTCAGAAAGAACTAACTTTCCGTTTGAGTTGATTAATTAACTCATTGGAATTTACAGTGTAACTATTGCACATGTTTAAACTTTAAATTCGTTACAGGAGTAGAACGAATCATATGCGAAAAAAGTGTTGAATTTTCGGTGTCAGCATTGGCTGGAAACAAAGTATTACAAGACCTGTCAGCAAATGGTGTTAATAGGTGCTACATACAGCTGAAAATACGGGACCAGTTGGGATTAGGGTTAGGCTTGGTTTTCGTTTCTGGGTGCAAGTGCGTCCGGTAAATATTAGGTTTCTACCGCTAGCACTAATTGCTGTATTTATGTCTACTGTTACAACAATGTCAAACTACTATATGCGACTTGGATCATGTAAAGATCAGGGGCGGAGCGTTTTTCTGTGAGACTAGAATAGAGTAAGCTTAAGCTTTAGCTTAATTTTTTGCTTGGCTTAGGCTTAGGCTTAGGAATATGCTCATTCTTTCGCGGAAGCTTATGCTTAGACATAGGTTTAGGCTTAGGAATATGATTATAATACTGTGCCACCCGTGTTTTTAAAATTGCCTACAACTTAATATCTAACTCACTGTACCCTGCTGACGTTAAGCCTGTATCTAAGCCTTAAAACCTTAGCGTAAGCGAAAGCCACGCCCATGTGAAGAACCAAAACAGTACTCTCATAATATGTTACACTTAAATGTGAGCCTAAGCCTAAACCTAAATTGAAAAAAAAACGAGCAATATGTACAAAGAGCCAATTGTTTTTGATGAAAGACTCTTTGCGCAAGTTACAAAGTAAATTTTCCGGCTTTTGTATATATACACTTAAGCCTAAGCCTAAGCCTAAATTTCAACTTTAAAACGTGGGCAATGTACAACGAGCCAGTTGTCGTGTTACACAAAACTCAGTTACACGTATACACGATGGCGTTCGTAAAGAAATCTTGACGCTCGTTGTACAGCGCAATCAATTGATGCTGTGGACCAAACGGACACAGTACGGCGATGAAATCTGAAAAAATGAAATTTATTTTTTTTTTCAATTTTGGAGCTGTTTAAATTTTAAAATGTCAACCTGCTCCAAAGTGAGCATTTTTGACTACGAGTATAAGGGTGACGCTATACTCGTTATGCGGCGACGTCCGTAGCCGTCCGGCGCCGCCCGTTACCCGTACGATGCGTTCCGTCACCGTACGTCACAGTGCGGCATCGTACGTGTTTTACGCACGCACAATACCGAATGGTGACAAACGGCGCCGTACGGGCGACAGCTGACGCCGGACGAGTGACGGACAGCGCCGGTCGCCAAAGAAAGTACAGCGCAACCCATAATTACAAAATCTGTCCTTTAACAGAAATAATTGACGCTTTGTTTTACTTATTTCCACACCGTCACAAAAAACTTTTGTTCCAAAAACATTTTTTTACTTAAGTTCTTGGAGAGGTTGACTCTGCACTGTACTCTACGCAAGTTCACGGACCTAAGCATGAGACCATGTCCTGTAAGGGGCTTCCAGGTTTCTGGTGGGTATATAAAAGAGAAGGTTTAGATTCTAGATTACATTTTTTGCTTAGGCTTAGGCTTAGGCTTAGGAACTCATTTTTGCAACGCTTAGGCTTAGGCTTAGAAATAGGTTTAATGTACAGTTACGCCCCTTAAAGTAACATTGGCCATGGGGACAATAAGGCGTCAGCCCCCCGCCCATTATACTTAGGGTCGATTGAAACTGTGGGTTCCGGGAGGGCGGCCCTGTTAAATGAAAAATAAAGGAAAACGCCTTTACTATACACAACATACTCAGACATTCAAGTGTACAACGTTTCTTCTTTTTATTGACAACGGAAAATAAAGTGAAAAGTCATCCCCACATTTCCATTGTTGTTGGAATACGAAAAGTGCCGAATAAAAAATGTGAACGAAAATTATTTCGTTTAAATTTTAAATTATTAAGTCTTGAAATTAAGTAAAAAAATTTCCCAATGAGGCCATAACTCTTGTATTACACAGGAGGGCCTATGTAAAGATCAGGGACGAAACGTTTTACTGCGGGACAGCAATAGAGTAAGCTTAAGTTTCAGACTAATTTTTTGCTTGGCTTAAGCTTAGGCATAGGCTTAAAATTAATAATATGCTCATTCTTACGCTTAGGCTTAGGCTTAGCAATATGCTCATTCTTACGCTTAGGCTTAGGCTTAGGAATATGCTCATTCTTACGCTTAAGCTTAGGCTTAGGAATATGCTCTTTCTTACGCTGAGGCTTAGGAATATGCTCTTTCTTACGCTTAGGCTTAGGCTTAGCAATATGCTCTTTCTTACGCTTAGGCTTAGGCTTAGGAATATGCTCATTCTTACGCTTAAGCTTAGGCTTTGGAATATGCTCTTTCTTACGCTTAGGCTTAGGAATATGCTCTTTCTTACGCTTAGGCTTAGGCTTAGCAATATGCTCTTTCTTACGCTTAGGCTTAGGCTTAGTAATATGATCATTCTTACGCTTAGGCTTAGGCTTAGCAATATGCTCGTTCTTACGCTTAGGCTTAGGCTTAGTAATATGATCATTCTTACGCTTAGGCTTAGGCTTAGCAATATGCTCTTTCTTACGCTTAGGCTTAGGCTTAAGCTTAGGAATACGCTCATAATACTGTTTCGCCCCTGTGATTTACATTGACCAACAGGAGTTATAGAGTCCGCCCAACGGAGTCATTTTCTGACTTGAACCTACCCCATACACAAATACAGGCTAATGCAGACCAGACAACAATTAATGGTACATTATGAACAATAAGTAACGCCATCACCACTGCTAATGTAATCAAATACATCGAATGTACCGCTTTGATCGGAACTACGCCTGTAATTGAACAAATACCCATTGCACTTATATTCCAACATATCATAGCGCCTGTTATCGCGTCTGCCGTTAGGTTAAGCTGTTTGAATATTTGCCTAAAAAATCAACACGAATCTGTAACTAAAGCTGAGATGGCACGGACAGCGACAGTGTTTGGCCCATATTCTGGCAAAGTTTCGGGACTGCCTGAGAAGTTTCGGTTCCGGTAAAGTTCCGCAATAAAAACGTTTCATGGGGGGATTGAAGCCGTATGCTCGTCGTCAGAAGCTGATTAAGAAAGTATAGAAAAGAATTTAAACTAAAGACATACAAATGAATTGAGTGCGTATAGGAATCGTATTTTGAGCCCAAACAATAGCGAATACGACCCATGCAAAGATCAGGGGCGGAACGTTTTTTGAGGGACTGAAATAGCGTAAGCTTGAGCATTAGACTAATTTTATTACTTAGGTTTAGGCTTAAGTCTAGGTATAACCTCCGCTTATGTTTAGGTTTACGAATATGCTTATACTATTGTTCCGCTCCTGTTCGGTACTGTAGTGATCCGAATAAGAGGGAGGACAGATAGTTATTTAGCGTCTCCTGAAGGTACCTCCCTCTCTGATACTTGGTTACGGACTGTTATTTATTTTTAACCCACGGTCCGCCACACTTCGTTACTGATATATCTGGTACTGCAACTATCAGTTGAATTAAACGTTTATTTGTCTTTTGTGAAGAGCTTGAGCGATTATGCAAGGTTATACTTGGTAATGTACTTTCAAAACGTAAGTACGCTTTGAAATTTCGAACTCAAATTATTTGGTCCTGAAGTCATTTATGCGCTACAGTTATAGACAATTGACATTTATGGACCCTACTTAGGGTTTAGGAACTCTATCCGCTTACGGACTCTTATTAGGGATACAGACTGTTATTGATTGGGACCCAAAATGGGCACCCCCCTCGCCTCTGATTACCCACCCCCTCTTATTCGGATCGCTAAAGTACATTGGTACGGGGTGCAGCGGTAATTGTGGCTGAGATAAATCAGTAAATGCTTTCAGCTACGAAACTTTAGACAACAAATTCAAAACTGGAATGAGTTATATTAATTAAATGATTTTTACAAAGTTTAGAAATCCGCTTACCAAATGAAGTATGAGAACCAAACGAGCATCAACGAACAACAAGTGACATAAATCCACACGTAAAGGACCTGAAAATTGCAACCGGAACCAGTTCTTTTTAGGCTGATTAATACCCCCTGGACTGCATGCACTTTGAAGAGATACTAATCAGAATGGGGGGTGGGGGCAACGGCCCGAAAGCCCCATCCATCGCACTAAGCGGTTCTCATATCTTCTGAAATTGCAAAGAAGGATACATACAAATTTTGTCAAAGTGAATTCTTAGAAGGCTGCCGCCTTCGAGAACCCTCTGCCAGTTCACAGGACCGTAAAAAGGATTGGGTGGTTGCCCCTAAACCCTTGCTTACTATTGGAGCCTTGGGGGTAGCAGCCCCATCATGTTTATGGTACCTTAAAATTAGAGGGTTCAGGTGGGCAGATCACCCCTTGAATAGAAACAAACGTACACCACTACACAGCATACTCAGCCATTCTGTTGTAAAATATGCATTGTATTTAATATTGACAACGGAAAAGAAACTGAAGACCACCAAAATTTCAGTTAAATATTTCGGAAATTAGGTACTACGGTCCAGTCTATAAGGTTTGCGAAACATGAATTTAGCTGCCCGTCCTTAAATTTCATACTTAAAGCCGTATTCACACGAGCAAGTTTTTGCTGCAAGAACTTGTAGCTGCAAATTGCACGCAGAACTAGAGTTTTTTCATCAGCCAATCAGAAAGCGGTTGTAATAAATTCAATGAACATGCGTGGTTGTTCATACATGTGAACTGAATTCTTAACTGAAATTTTTAATGAACTATTTGTAGCTGCAAGTTTTTCGAACGAGATTTCGGACAATGATTGCAACTGCAAGTTCTGCTAGCAAAAATTTGCACGTGTGAATAGGACTTTACCTTGTAGTAAGAATGTTGAAACAAATAAAACACCACGTAGGACATTGCAATAAAAATTGTAACGAACATTGCAGCTTGGATGAAAGTTGAATTCAACACAGCGTTCAGTTCTATATTGAACCCGTTGTAGTCATTCCAACTGGCCAATTCGTAGAAGTATGTTTGACTTTCAATTCTAAAATACAGCTAATTCCGGATACAGTATGTCTTCAGGAAGAGATATAGTTTTAAGCTTGCAAATATGGTTGTAAACATATGGGACACGCTTGTCCTGGAACATATGCAATATATGCAATTTGTGTTGTATGCTAGCACGCAGGGTACAACCGGAAGTCTGCCTCCGGCTCCGGCAGAAAATCGGCCTCTGGCTCCGGCATAATTTTAGCCGGATATTCCAACAATGTCGGTAGTAAAATTTTGCAAAATTTTACAAAATTTATCTGTTTAGCGCGTTTCGTTCTGTTTTGGTCACAATTTTCAGGAAAGAATTTCCGAAATTTCGCAAAAAATTACCGTAAAACCAAACAACTTAACAACATAGCGCAGATATTGGTAAAAATTAACTAATTAACCGTCATTGTTTTACTAATAATTTCGCCTCTCCTCCGGCTGCGGCAAGATTTGTTGACCTCCGACTCCGGTATTTTTCATCTTCGGTTGCACCCTGCTAGCAGACAGTATACGGGTCGACAATTATAGTTGACTGTAAAAGCAGTTTAGGATGCTGGTTGCGTGGAACAGCGTTCGCCAAAGGATCCGCACGCTTGAAGTTCGATCCACGCTCTGTATGCTTGGTTTTCCAGCTGCTTAATCGTTAAGAGGTCTGAAGTCCCAGTTCCTACCTTGACTGACAGCGGTCAAAATATGGCATTTTAAGCGAATTTTTGCACTGTTTTTACACTGTCTTCATAAAGTTAAAACTGAACCTTGTAAACTAATTTTAATTGGTTAATTTTTCTCGTAACACTGTCCAACGTGTATTATAATTCGTCATTTCTTTAGACAAATGATGTCATCGATTTCTTCGTAATTTCCGTGAGTGGAGGCAGCTTCTGTCCCCCGTGATCCGCAGTTTAACCCTAAGATATTTTGTTTATGAAAAACAAAAACTGCCAAATCTTGTTGAGTTTACCTTGTTTGTGACACTTGAAACATGGCCAAATTCGTTGTACCGAACGCCGAAATCACGAGTGACAGCAATGCATGAGTCAGTATATCGACAATTTCATGCAGTTTTGTCATTTGTTACAGGTTAAACTGCTCATGAGTTAAACTATACTCGATACACAATTGAGATATTTTGTAATTGCACCACTCCACAAGGGAAAACCCCTGAAGGTGTCGCCCCCTATAAATCTTTGACGTTAAGCGATGCATTTTTAGAACGCTTAAAAGTTCTAACGAAATACTTCTAGACACAAGGGCTGATCCATGGGGGCCACCCCGGCAGTGCCCCCCAACAGCATCTCGACAAAAATTATATAGCAATTTTGTGACAATAGTTCGTGGTTTGTGTATGGGTCAAAAGTAAGTTTATTACCTGTAAAATTTTGGCCCCCCATTTTAAGATCTTGGATCCGCCACTGTCTAGACAGTGTTTTTGGTGTGCTAATACGATAACCGCTTAGTGGTGGGAGCAATGGTGGATCCATGGGAGACCCACCCTGGTCATGGTCCCTCAACAGGTTCTCAACAAATGGGAACCAGGGAAACAGAAGCATATGCAGGCAAGTTGCCGTGGAGCAACGTTAACCGCAAACGAGGCAAATTTGTTAAAACAAAAAGCGCCGAAGTTTGCCAAATTTGCCTGGCGTCTTGCTACTATTTGCAACCTCGTTATCAGTGATATTCAGAGGCGGATCCTGCAATTTTTGACGGGGGGAGCGGGCTGATTAATGCTGTGAAACGCAATTTTTACTGTATATAAGAGTCCTTATCATTTTGTCATTAAAACACTTTCTGAGAGGGAAAAATTGTAAGGTTGGGGGGGCCTTATCGTTTTATTACAAATAACATCTGAGGAGAAAAGTTGTAACGTAGGCAGACCTAATCATTTTTTAACAAAAAATTTCTAAGAAGAAAAAATTGTAAGTTGAGGACCTTACACCCGCCGCTCTCTGGATTGGGTTTGCCGAAGTTGTTCGTTTTTACCAGCCAATCACCGTCAATTGTAAGGTATACATAGTTTTTATTGAGCCTATCACAATAAACACAATTATACAAAGACGATATTAAAAATTACACAGTTGACATATTCGTTCTGTTGCAGAACAGTTGAACGAATGTAATTGGATCAAAACAGAAACTGAACCGCGTAAGCGCTATCGCATTGGCTTCAATGGCCTACGATTCGGAATTGAATATTGTTTCAAATCATATTTTCAAACTGAATTCCGTTTTCCACCACCGTGTCACTCCTTACTGTGGACCCTGGATTAACTTTGCAACGAATAGTCACAATTGAACTGGTGCAAATCATATAACAAGTATGAATAGTAAAAATAACGGAAACGGATGTTGATTGAAATAACGAAAAATACCGGATGTTAAAGTATAAAAGTGTAAAAAATTTTAAACGAAAAACAATGGATGTTCTTAATAGAATTTTTTCAACATTTTGGATGAATTTCGTTCACATAATCATATCAATTGCGGCATATTTGTCGTCAAAAATTGAATAACTTAACATAAGTGATTTACAACAAGCTATGAGCATGAAAATCATAGAGTTTTCGGTATTTCTGTAACGGAATCGGAAACGGATATTCGGTTACATCATGGTTTGTAGCACTGTGCAAAATCAGAACCAATATGCTGAATTTTTCTGGCCTTTGTATACGTTTTCCACAAGTTTATGCCTTAATAATCAACCTCAAATCCTAAACCTGAGCCTAAACAAAAACCAGTACCTAAACTCAAACCCGTTACAGCATCCTATGCATTCAGACCAACGCCATACACCAGCAAAAACTGTATTCAGATTACTTTAAAGAGCGTCCAGGTTTCTGGTAGGTCTATAAAATAAGTAGGTTTAGATTCTAGATTACATTTTTTGCTTAGGCTTAGGCTTTAGAACACATTTTTGCAAGGCTTACGCTTAGGTTTACGCTTAATAATACGCTTAATCTACTGTTACGCCCCTAAAAGTAACATTAGCCTTCAGATTTCACCCCTCACTGCCCGCTTACAGACGAAATCCTACGGTCAATCAAAGTTCAAAGCTGGTTTAAAATTGTATTTTTCTAAAATTTTATATCTGAATTTCCTGTTGACTTTATTTTGTTAACTTTTATCGAAAGGGAAAATTGGAGGTTTTTATACAATATCAATAATTAATATGTATTCTTGATGATAGTTTTGTATGAAGTCATGCATACATCCATTGTACTTATCGCAGTACATCAGGCATGATCAAAAGGGGTCGCGTCGCAGCCTGGTCAGACGCCATCCTCGGAAATGGTTCTCTACCTCTGTTATATATAAATATATATATAATATATATATATAGGGAAAACTGCAAATTCAACGTACAACAATGCGTTGAATGAGAGGTATGAAGTAATTTAAATTTTTTCGCCTATCCGGAAGGTATCCTCTTTACTTTTTGCACAAGAAATTATTTTCCACCCACCCGCTTTCTTGTTAATATTTGAACCCCACATCTTTCACTTTATAGCATTCATGTCAAAAAAAACTCAAGGTCAAACCTTCGTCAGAGTGAAATTATAAGATTATTTCTCAACCACAATTATCTGACGGTAAGAAAAAAAAAGCTATTTTGTGATCAGAGCTTAAATTTCTAAGTATAATAAACTACAGCAGATTTGGCTTCGAGATCATTTTATGAAAGATTAAAGTTGTGACAATTTGACGGACGTTCGCTTGTTGTTTAATTTTTGATACAATTGAAGTTCATTGGCTCATAATCAATGTTGAAAGAGTCGATGGTATTGACAAAGTTCAAGGTTTAGGAACTGTTTTTGGTCACCAAAATTCGAACATCTTTGCACGTATACAGTGCGTTCGTATCTAAGGGCATGCTCGGTGATAATGTTTAGGCTTAGGCGAAGGCTTATGTTTTGCTAAGCCTAAGTGGACATGTAGGAAAAAACGTACGAGAACCAAATTATATATACTTATACTTATATATTATATAATGATATATAAATAAATATATATACATAAATATATATAAATAATTATATCTATATATTATATATAGATATAATTATTTATATATATTTATGTATATATATTTATTTTTATATATCATTATATAATATATAAGTATAAGTATATATAATTTGGTTCTCGTACATGTCCACTAGGCGAAGGCTTATGTTTTGCTAAGCCTAAGTGGACATGTAGGAAAAAACGTACGAACCAAATATATAAAATACATATTATATAATGATATATAAAATAAAATATATACATAAATATATATAAATAATTATATCTATATATAATATATAGATATAATTATTTATATATATTTATGTATATATATTTATTTTTTATATATCAATATTATATAATATAAAAATAAAAATATATATTTTGGTTTTGTACGTTTTTCTGACATGTCCACTTAGGCGAAGGCTTATGTTTTGCTAAGCCTAAGTGGACATGTAGGAAAAAACGTACGCGAACCAAATTATATATACTTATACATATATATTATATAATGATATATAAATAAATATATACATAAATATATATAAATAATTATATCTATATATAATATATAATATATTATTTATATATATTTATGTATATATATTATTTTTTATATATCATTATATAATATATAAGTATAAGTATATATAATTTGCGTTTCCTATTACTCTTACATGTCCACTTAGGCGAAGGCTTATGTTTTGCTAAGCCTAAGTGGACATGTAGGAAAAAACGTACAGAACCAAATTATATATACTTATACATATATATTATATAATGATATATAAATAAATATATACATAAATATATATAAATAATTATATCTATATATAATATATAGATATAATTATTTATATATATTTATGTATATATATTTATTTTTTATATATATCATTATATATATATATAAGTATAAAGTATATAGTATTTTAAAGTGTAGGTTATTTTGGTGTTTTTGTGTGTTTTCCTACATGTCCACTTAGGCGAAGGCTTATGTTTTGCTAAGCCTAAGTGGACATGTAGGAAAAAACGTACGAGAACCAAATTATATATACTTATACATATATATTTAATATATAAAGAAATATATAAAAAAAAAATAAATATATATAATAAATAATATATAATATAATTATATATATATATTATATGTATATATAGATATTATATATCATTATATAATATATAAATATAAGTATAGATATATGGTTTACTAAGTATAGGGAGGTTATGTTTGTTAGTAGTGGAAGTAGGAAAGTAGAGAAATATATTTATGTAGTTGAAGTATAGGTGAAGCGTGTTGTGTAGGGAGGGAAGTAGGAAAAAGAGAAAAATATATATATATTATATATATCATATATATAAATAAATATAAGTATATATGGAGTAGTTAAGTATAGGGAGGTAGGTAGTAGGGAAGTAGGAAAAGAAGAATATATATATATAATATATAATATACATAAATATATATAAAAAAACAATATAAATATATATAATTTGGTTTCTGAAAATTATATTTTTTCCTACATGTCCACTTAGGCGAAGGCTTATGTTTTGCTAAGCCTAAGTGGACATGGGGAGATAGGAAAAAGCGTAGAGAAAAATTATATATACTAATACATATATATTATATAAATAAAAAAAAAAATATATATAATATATATATATTATATAATAATATATATATAAGTATATAAAATAAAAAGGAAAGAAAAAATAGTACATAATTATATATACTTATACGTGTGGGGTGGGGGGATATATATATATTTATATGTTAAATGGTTAGTAGGGTAGTTGTGTGGAAGTAGGAAGGATATAAATACATGGGGGGGGGAGAGGGGTGAGAAGTATATAGATAAAATATATTATATAATGATATATAAATAAATATATATACATAAATATATATAAATAATTATATCTATATATTATATATACCGGGTGTTTCAGAAGTAACTACCCACTGTTTGATGCTAACTATCGGTTGACTGGGCAGAGGTAGCTCGCCTGTTTTTTGTATAATTATAGACAAGTATTAAAAGTTTACTTACATTACGACGAGAGATCTCAGAACAGCTTCGTCTGTGCACCGATAAGCTGAATGCATTTCTCCAGTCGGGATGGTACAGATCGGCAAACTTTGGCCCATAAGTCCACTGGAATTTTAGAAAACGCTGCTTTTATTCTGTCCATCAATTCTTTAGGGTCCTTCGCCCTACTTCCATAAACATCTTCTTTCACAACACCCCAAAGAAAGAAGTCAGACGGAGTTAAGTCTGCTAACCTAGCTGGCCATTTGATGGCACCTGTGCGGCCGATCCATCGATTCGGGAACCTTTCGTCCAGCCTCGATTCGGGAACCTTTCGTCCAGCCAAGCGCGGACTTCGGTAGCGTAGTGAGCTGGAGCTCCGTCATGCATGAAAACAAGGTCCTCGGTTGCGATTTGCGGGTACATATTCACAGATAAAAGTTCCAAATAGCTGGTTTTATTGACATTTCCGTCAAAATAGAATGGACCAACGATGCTTTGTGAACAAATTCCGGCCCAGACACAGACTCCAAGGGCGTTGACCTCTTTGTTAATCGTGACATGTGGATTGTCTTCGGACCAATAAACACAATTATGGCGATTAACATGACCATTGAGCTTGAAAACCGCCTCGTCGGTCCACAAAATGCGATCAAGGTCCAACGCACTGCTCTCCACCATGTCTATAAATGTGTGACAAAACTGGGCTCTGCCATCCAAATCATCATCAGAGAGTCCATGGGTAAGACGGGGCCGAAAGGTCTTCTAACTAAATATATATACATATATACAAAAATTTCAGAATAGGTTTTGGTTATGTTTAGACATTAGACTTAAATTTGAAATTAGTTTTAAGGCATAGTGAGTGAACGTGTACAAGAGCTATTAATGTGTTTAAAGAAGTCCTGGTTTAACATTCACCGGTGTCGGAAGCGGTTGAAAAGTAATTGAACACTGATAATTTAGGTTAACATTACATTTACTTTCCCACGTTAACGTAGCAGATGTACTGGGTTTGATATTTATTTAACCACAAGTTGTGGGTCAATATTGTTGCACCCTGCTCCACTGCTTCGAGGTCGTTTGGCCAAATATAGAAACGTTCCCCGACCCGCCAGGCGCCTCTGTATTCTGCAGTTTTGTATTTATTTAAATTTTTTGAGCTCAAAATTATTTTCGAATTTCAATTTTGCTGACAATGTTTTTGTAACTATAGTTCGTTAAACTTTTCATGCGGACACTTTTTTGAAGCGAGCAAAACTCAAACTCAAACTTTTATTTATACAATTCTAAAATTCTAGTCAAATTGGCGAAATTTTGTTAAAAATTATATTTTTTATTTTATTTATAATTTTTTGTGCAAAATATGCAATCAAATGTCCGCATTCTCAAACGCTGCGTTGCAACCATAATTCAGTTTGTAAACGATCCTTTAACGAACGGACTATTATTACAGCTGTTAAATGCAAAAAATAGCATAAAGCTTAAGCTTACTCTATTGCAGTTGCATTGAAAACGCTTCGCCCCTGGCGGAATACGTTTGATTTTATAGCAGGACGAATGATTTCTCGTTGTAGCGGCTCCGCATGTGATTTTAATTTAGAAACCAATACCAAAAATTTTTAATTTGTCTTACACCATTCATTATGTTCATTCCAGCTAGTTTTAGTGGCAGAACATTTTTGCCTCAAGTTCAAAATATGAAATGTCCGTGTTAGCCTTGTTGTCTATTTCAGACACAAAACCGTAAGGCATCGTTTTTCAAATTATAAGGTTTAGGCTCAGGCCGAATTATAATTCATGTCCCTAACTCTCAGTTGAACTATTTTTATTTAAACAGTATTACATTTTTCGGCTAGCCACCTTAAGATGAAAATAATTTGCCTAAAACGATTTAGGCCGCTGAACCTGTAGCTTTTGTCAGAGTTGTGGTTTTAGCTTTGTCAGCGTAAGTTCATGTAGGTCAAACACTAGAAATTGTTTGCTAAACACCCGTATTCTCAAATGTGTGTAGCATTTATTACCAGTCGGCAATACGTGTTAAAGCTTTCGAACCGGAGAATGGTGAGGTTTAAAATTAAGCGTATGTCTGCACCCAGAATAAACATTCTTATATTCAAGAAATATTGTCTGAAATTTTTGAAATTCAGACTTTTATTTCTTATATTTTTCAGAAATATGGGTCTGAAATTTTTCCGTCTAAAAAGTCTGAAGTTTACAACTTTGTTGCATGAACGATTAAGACAAATATTTCTGCAATATAATGCAAATGTTTAAACGACTCCAATTTTTGGGGCTAAAGCTTAACCAAATACCATACTTTTACAACCTAAGATACGTTCAAGGCATAAACTTAGGTTGGGTGAAGGCAAAGCTCAACCCGAAATATCCTTGAAAATTGATTATTTAAATAGACTGCAAAGAATATAAACGGACCAACTTTTTACATACATAAAATTAAATAGACTGCAAAGAATATAAACGGACCAACTTTTTACATACATAAAATTAAATAGACTGCAAAGAATATAAACGGACCAACTTTTTACATACATAAAATTAAATAGACTGCAAAGAATATAAACGGACCAACTTTTTACATACATAAAATTAAATAGACTGCAAAGAATATAAACGGACCAACTTTTTACATACATAAAATTAAATAGACTGCAAAGAATATAAACGGACCAACTTTTTACATACATAAAAATCACAAAATTAGTCTTGAATATAAGACAACTATTTTTTGAAACGAAGAACTTTATGTCTTATAAATTGGCAACAGTAATTTCTTAAATATAAGACACTTTTGTTTAATCCTATTTAGACATCAATTTCTGATCTGTTTATGGCTATTAATGTCTGAAATTGAAGACATTTATGTCTCGAAAATACGAAAGCAGGAGTCTTCAAATTTCAATACAATCTATTTTGTGTGTACTGCAGTTTAAATTTTGAGATCTACAATTGCCGCAGTTCGTTAGTTTGAAAAACTCTTTCTAACTGGTGATAGGTGCTACACACATTTGAGAATATGGGTTCTTGTTATAATTGTTATAATTGGGTATCCAGTGGCGGATCCACCAATTTCCGGTTGCACCATATACTTTTTGTTTTCTGAGACTTTTACAGTTGATAAAGTATACATCTGAAAATAACTTAGATGCTTTAAATATTATATATTGCGTCAAATGCGGATACTGGTTTGCTGTATTTGCGCTATGTTATTCAACTATTTACCTAGAAAACATTAATAGCACCAGATGAACATGTATTTGAAAACGTATTACTAAACTGGCACTATATACTCGCGACACATATTTAGCAGTACGAACAGGCTTTTGGCCAGAGACGCTGGGCTCAGCCTCAGCCCCGTTGAAAATTTTAGGCTCCCATAGGAAACGTTTAGCTTCGCTATGTTGTGAAATTCCCCGCATGCCTGTCTTAAATTTTGATTGGGCGCCGTTTTTTAGCAATTTGAGCTGGCTATGTGACTGAAAAACAAATTGTTTAAACTGAATACACTGCAATATGTATGTAAACATGTGTTTTCAACCAAGTAGTATTAAACTTTCATATCGAACTTAATATATGCAACGCCAGACTTTAAGCAAGTTTCTAAAATTAACTGGATGCTGTTCGGTATATTTTTAATATTTTCTCTCAATTTCCATGAATTTAAAACGCGAGGATTTTGTTTTTAAAATTTGACTTCATCAGCATTTAAGTATTTTGACGTATAGAGTTTGATTATAAGGCGTCCGATCGTCAAACAGTACACAAACACAGTATATTTCACGCTTTAGAATTTTGAGTCGTAGTTTCAAATGTGTGTAAACACTTATCGCTAATTTAGGGTTTCAAAACAGCTGGGGTATGCGTTGATTTGTGTAGATCGACATAGATGTAAAGCCCCATTCACACGCGCAAGTTTTTGCAGCGACAACTCGCAGATGCAACTTGCGCGAAATACTTGCAATAGTGTTTTTAAAGGAACATTTCGATTGACCAATCAAACTGCAGATGCAAGAAATTCAAGCGACTTACAACTGCGTTTACATGTACGAATCAAATATCAATAGTATGAATTTCAGTGAATAATTTGCAGCTGCAAGAACTTCAAAGCTACTCTGTGACGTAAAATGCACATGCAAGTTGCACGTGCAAGCTTTTGCTGCAAAAAGTTGCACGTGTGAATAGGGCTAAAAATGGAAGTGCAGAAGGTGCTAAGATTTCAAGATCGTCGTTGACTGATTCCTTAGTTACAACCGTTTAATTAACTGGTAGTGAAAACGTAGACATATAGGGGCAGTACTAATAAGCTAGGTTCAGCAGGCAGTTTATCAGCCTATTTTCATAGCATCCAGACACCGCGAAATTAAACTTTTGTAGCCAAAATATTTTAACCCACAAAAATATAGAGACCTCTGATAATTTGTCGGTTCTAGACAATGTCAGGCAGTTTGCATAAGTCATTATGCTATTTCCTCGTACAATGATTTGCAAATGCAACTTCAGCAATTTTTTCGAAATAATCTCATGTTCGTAGCCATGGGGGGTGGCAAAGGATGCTGCTCGTCCCCTTTGACAATTTTTGCTCTCTTAGAAAATTTTCTACCTTGCTTGTGCGTCAACGACAACCCTTATATCCAAAGATTGAAAAAAATTTAAAGCCCCCTCAATCACAGTGAGCTGGCTACGAATATGAATATTCTGAACATGGGCAGTATCGCATGGAAGGTTTCCAGAGTAAGCTTAAGTTATAGTTCTTTACGTTATACATTTAGACTTAGATTTAGCGAAAAATTTTAGTTTTATTACGTTCAAAGCTTCGCTGTACAAATCAGCGGCATTCAAATTGACAAACCAGCTTTCTGTTTTGATTTAAGCATATTTAAACGCTTATTGAAAATGTTGCCATGAATTTTAGCCCTTTGCTGGCCAATGTTACTATAAGGAGCGTAACAATCAATTAAGCGTATTCCTAAGCCTAAACTTAAGCCAAAACGTTGCAACAATAAATTCCTAAGCCTAAGCCTAAGCCTAAGCCTAGCCTAAGCGAAGCAAAAAACGTATTCTAGAATCTAAACCTACTTTTTTATAGACCCACCACAAACCTGGACGCCCCTTAAAGTAACGTGGGCCGTTCTGCACATGTGTCAGTTTATGCAGTTGCAAGATTTGCAATTTTTTCGAAACATAAACGGCCGAGTTTCAAACACTTTCGCAATGTATATACCATATCCAGGAAGGCATTGGTTAATGCACGCTTTACGTTTACAGAATTAGAGTATCAGTATATTTATATATACTAATTGTTTTGTAGAACGATCTGTATATTAAAAATAAAGTTCACCACTGTTCTTGAACGCAGCTCAAAATACGTATGTGAACCGTTTCAGCTTTAATAATATAGATATTAATATAGTTTTCAAGTAAAAATACGATGTTCGCTATTGTTTGGTGTATATATTGCTGAGGCAGCGTTAGAATTCACTTTATGGTTTAGTTTGAGCTTAGGTTTAGGCTAGTTTTTATGCCATGTGTGCGCTGCTGATTACATTAATAATCAATTTCCCTTTATATATGTTGAACCTTATCTTTTGTAATAAAAACATTCAAATACAAAACCAAACTTCTATTTCTATATTAAAAGTTACGATTACAGATTGCGTCTGCAAAAAAAACTTGCACATGTGAATAAGGCTTTACATTTTGAAACTCAACAACAAACTGCAATAAAACAGTGCTATTTTATGTAAGACTGAAAAAGCGCCGGTAAAACACGCACAACGCCGCCTGTTAACAATTCACTGTATTTATTTCGGTCCTACAATACGCCGTTGGCGGTCCGGAAGATATATTTTGCAAAAAATTTTGCAAGTAGATTTTTTTTATTTTAAAAATCCAACGAAATAGAAACAAAATAATATTGCTTCATGGCATCAACAAAGCGACAATATCGATTCAAGCACAAAAACTGACTGATTTTCTCAAAAACGACAACGATAGGAAATAGAAGGTGTAATTGTGACAATTGGAAATTGAAATTTTGACGAAAAACTATTTGATGGAAAAAATTCGCGTCACGTTTCAATAAAGTTAAAATACGTTTTTATTGCAGAATTTTCACTCGTTTCTGTATATGTTTCAAAAAAGCAACTTAATTATACTACGATATACATATATGTGTGAGACAATGTACAGAACAGGGCCGAAACGTTTTCCTGTGCGACTGTAACAGAGTAAGCTTAAGCTTTTATACTAACTTTTTTGTTTACGCTTAGGTTTAGGAATATGCTTATGGTACTGTTGCAGCCATGTTCTATACATGAGGCCCATATATGGATATCAGTGGAGTATAAACGCATTTATGTGAATGTATGTATATAACAATTGAAAAGCTATCATTTTCCATGGGTTATGTTATGGGAAGCTGAGGAGTTTATAGGAGTTAAAATAAATTACTAATTTACACATAAATGTGAATTTATTCTCAAATTTCAAAATACTGTGTTATTGTGCTATCTTTACGCTTAGCCTCAGGTTTAAGAACATAGTTTGGGCTACTGTTAAGTCCGTAAAAGTATATATGTATATATGTATATATTTATATTTTTTTATTTACATATATGTATATATGTAGTTTTTAATACATTTGTATATTTAATTCTATCAAATTTAATACGAATTAATTTGTTATATTTTAAATAAATTTTTTAACTTTGTTCCTGATACTTTGAGGTTCGAAATATTTGAACTGCGGTAGTTCATTGTACTGTTTTTTGCTTGATGCGCTGTACCTTTTCATCGGCTTTTTGACAAACGTTTAGAGCATTTTACGTTGTTTTGTAAGTTATATATAAAATATAAAATATATTTGTATATCAGGGTACGACCGGATACCGGACCCGGTTCGGGTACACAACTGACATCCGGCTCCGGTATTTTAAATTGTCGGTTGTTTTTTCAAAACTTAAAAAAATTGAAAGTATCGTTGTTTATGCCTACTACCATGAAACCAATTCACTTACTTTTATATATTTTTTCTGTCATTTCTGGTAATGTCTGTTTGAATGCACCCGTGTACGTTCATAATCTTTTTCGGGTTACAATAACGTTGTAAAACCTGGAGCGGAACAGTATTATAAGCATATTCCTAAGCCTAAGCCTAAGCCTAAACGTAAGCGTAAGAATGAACACGTTCCTAAGCCTAAGCGTAAGCCTAACCTAAGCAAAAAATAAGTCTTAAACCTAAGCTTACTCTATTCTTGTCCCACTGAAAAACGTTCCGCCCTTATTCTTTAAATACGCCGAAACTGAATGCGCTTAAAGAAACATGGACCAATCAAATACTGCAACTAAACGCAATGCACCAAAAAACATAAAATAGTATAACAGGTTCGTTGTTAAAGTGTTAAAAATACATCGGTGTGAGAGGTGTTAAGCTTTGTCACGTAAACACTTTGGATACCTTAAACCGCGGTAAGAACAATTGTTAGCTACCTTCTGGTATTTGACTACAATCTAATATTAGATTTGTATTTATTAGCCGGTTTCGACTACGGCTCAAGTCGGATATTAGATTATCCGGAACCATCAATTTTTTGGCATCCGGTCGCACCCTGATACATAAACAATAATAATTCAAGCAGATAGGTAATAAATCATGACCCTTCCACAAATTCTGGAGAAACAGAAAAAATGATAACTGTGTTGTGAAATTGACAAAATAATTATATACACTAATTATATATATTACATATGCAGTTTAAACTGCTGCCTATACTACCTTAAACTATTGGCTACGCTCATAAGGGTGTAAACGGATAGTAAAAATAACGGAAACGGATATAGTGATGAATGTAACAGAATCGAAAACGAACACTGCTTATTACCGGAACCGGAAATCTGGGTACATTTATATGCTTTAAAAATGGTGCCGTAATTTGAATAGTGAACAAACATTTGCTTATATCGGAATCAGTTACAGCTTTAAAAACACTTTTACTTGGTATTACTTTTCAAAATTTCATATTTCCTCTTATTTGAAGCCTAACAAATTTTCAGAAACAAACTCTACATATAATGTAAGTTTTATATATATATGTATATATAAATATATAAATATATATACTTGATTGTTTTCTAGGTTGAAATGTTTAGAGTATAATTTCACTTGATCGTAGACTTAAAATGTAGGTGGGCAACTTTTAAAAATTAGAAATTTCTCGCGTGAACCGAGAAATTTTTAAACATTTTGCTATAAATTAATTATTGCATATTTTTTCAAAAATGGCTGATAAACTAAACTTGAGTGCTTGGGCTAAAACAGACGAACATCATTTTATCGCCACCGATGCCCTGCTGTTTAGGTGATATTCGCTTGAAACGCGTATACTTGAATCATGTTTTATAACACAGTTTCAAGCGTTGATTACATGAAATATACGTGAAAGTTTAATGTGTAAGCTTGTCGCAGAGTGTTGACAACGTTTGATAAGCACTGACATCAGCTGTTATTTTTGTTACATTATGCGGCAAATATATAGAACAGGGCCGTAACAGTAGTATAAGCATATTCGTAAGCATAAGTCTAACGGTAGAAATAAGCTTATACTTAACCCTAAGGTTAAGCATAAAAATCAGCTTATACCCAAGCCTAAGCCTAAGCCAAACCGTATTGAGCTTATACCAAAGCCTAACCCTAAGCCTAAGCATAAAAATGAGCTTATACCTAAGCCTAAGCCTAAGCTTAAGCAAAGCAATTAGTCTAAAGCTTAAGCCTTTCCTTGATCTTTACATGCGATCATTATACTCAGACTGGATGATTTGTGTATTTTTACGTGGTTGAACAATTATTTTACGCTTGAGCCGTTTACATCTCGTATGCTTAAAAATAATACCAAAACATTGCTACGTTTTAATATTACAAATCGCATGGAAAGGGCAAAATTTTGTACGACTGCGCGTTGCAGTTGTTCTATTTTGACAAGTATTATAGCTAACGAATAACAAGCTGTGAGAAAAATATAAACAGGGCGGCGCCTATGCGGTGTATAAGGATTTGGCACATGTTCCACGCACTTGAAGCCTCAACGGAACTGGCCTGATTTGTGATTGAATAAATATTCGCCTTGAGCCTAATTCATGATAGCTATTGTGTCGTGTCAAGCATACTTGAATTCTCGCTCGCTTCGCTCGCAATTTTTGTTCAATAGATATATCGTATCCACTCGTATGTAACCAGCATTTTTGGTCCCAGATACTGTGCCACTGATAGGGATATATACAATCTAGAGGAGGGTCAATACCCTGGCCACATGTTCACCGTCGCAAATATGCACCAATTCGCAACAAGGGACAGTCCCTCACTGGGCCCCTGCCATCTCGTACGTGGGATGTTTCTAACTTGTTTTAGTGCTTTTATGAAAGTATTAACACAAATTTGAGTGAATGGAAATTTGTCTAAAACGTGGAATAATGTTTTTTTTTCGCAAATCATGAAATTTTGAATTTTATTTTCATTTTCAGTATAATTTTTTGTCGTTTTTAATATTTTAAGCTGTCTGAGAACCGCCGGCGTCGTAAATGCAGAAGTGCATTTTAAAGCGTGATTCTAGTGTATTTTACGCGCAAAATTTTGATATTTTACTTATTTGCATGAATCGCACACTGCAGCTGCAATTTTACAATTATTGTCAGATGTGAATATTTTAAGTGTAAAATATTTATGTTATTGTTCCTTTTTTAAATTTAATTTTCTCGTTTTATACTTTTTATGAATTATGTCTGTTTCAGTTGAAAACCGATTTTAAATTGAGGTTTAAAAATAATTCCAAAACGTCTGTTTGACCGATTTAAACGAAGGGATTTAAAAGCTCAGTTAAAAACCGGTTTAATATATATATATATATATATATATATATATATATATATATATATATATATATATATATATTATAGCTCGTCATCCAGTTTAAATTGTGTACGCATGCAATATTTTGGAACTAAAATTTAAATGGCAATTGGACAAAATTTGAACACAAATTCTTGCTTAATTCTTTTCAATTTTGGGCACGATACTAAATGCGACTTGCAATATTTGCTTGTTACGCTAAAAATTTTGCTTCAAGTAAAAAATTTGCTCGTGTGCAATCAGGTGTTATTCTACACGGACGACAAGAAATGGCGCCGTATCTGACGCGCGCATTTCAATGGCCGAAATTCTATCGACTGCATTATGCTAATTTTATAATGCAATTACACATTTTGTTGAGCCTCTGTATAAATATAATAATGCGTTATTTCTTGCAGCAATTTCCCTTTTGTTTTCCGGTATACAATCAGTTTGAATAAGACATTACTTGTATACTTCTTTCATTTACGCCGATGAACGACCAGTGTATAGATCAGAGAGTCATAGCATGGAATTTTACCATATTCCTAAGCCTTAACCTAAGTCTAAGCCTCAACGTAATGATATGCATATTCCGAGATTAAGCATTAACTTTAGCCTAAGCATAAAATCGTCTAAAGTCTTTACTGTATTGGAATTTCGCGGAAAAATGGTCCACCCCTGATGTATACACAGGCCGTTTTTTTCAAACACTTGAAGTGTCAGAAGAACTTATTAAATGTATCCAATATGGCGAGGGGGGTATGCAGATTTCTGACCACAAACAGACCGCCTGCTTCGGTTTCCCTGTAGCAAATGACTTCAACATTTATGCTATTTTATTTCATCAAAATCGTATCAAATGCTTGTTGTGTACTATACGGTCTGCACGACCCCTGTTTGAAGTTTTGCACAAGTTAATGACCGCACCGGGAAACGAACCTCGGCCGTCTTGCTCTCAAGCCAAGCATGCTACCACTACACCACGCGGCCGTTGCAACAACCAGTATATGCGCACAGGCATGGCAACATTTGCTTTATAGACACTTACGTGCACATATACCGACAAAGCTTATTTAACGACTAAATGTACTTTTGTAAACGTATTTAGAAGCATAAATCTACTGCAGCATTGCTAGAAAAAAGCCAATGATACCACGGCGTTTTCATTGACTACTGCCAATCGCTTCCTATTTAACCAAATGCTTGTTTGGCAAATAATATATGTTATAAATGTTAACCACTGCTCACAGTGTGTGTATTGCTCGTACATTACTGTATTTAGTTGCTTATAGTATACTCTATGAGTGAAAGGGTTAAAAATAATTCGCAAATTGCTTCCGGTGCAATGCGATTGGCCCATTTTTTGAACATCAAGTACCATAGCTGAACAATAGAAACAATGCCGTGACGTGACTGGGCAAATAAGCTTAAAATCAAAACCGCATGCACTTAGCATTTGCGTGACCCCACATTAATATTTTGGCTACGCCCATGTTCCTTAATTAGCTTTTATTTTGACTATTTTTTGAAACAACCAGTGAGTGTAAATCATATACCTGACCCGGGGACACAAGGCCTTTACCTGCTGTTTTTCGCATCTGCGGCCCAAAGTAGTGTTTTAAGACAACTTATCGCACTCAAGCTCTGCCAATGATGTTGCAATTTTGGTTATATGTTTCTTAACTCATGCGTGTATCTGAGGTGTCGACTCTCGATTTTATGTTTTAAAAATGAAAAACTTTACTATAAATATTTCACGCATTTGAATGATAAGTTGACTTGAATTGAAACGACATTTGCTTTTGCTCAAAATTAACCATTTTATGCTATTACAGTTGAATTTAATCGTAAAATTCTTTAAAAATTAGGCCACGTATAAGCATTTGAGGAAACAAAATTCGAGTATTTTGTGTTTTTGTTCAATTTTTGACTTTCGAACTATTTTTGCTTGTAAAAGTTTGTATTTGTATTTTTATTACCTTAAAATACGTTCTGTTCAGGAACTCTCAAAGTGTGTAAAATTTGATAAATTTGAAAACTTTAGACACCGACAACAGAGCGACCTCTGTATGAACTATTTTAGCTTTCATTGAGTTGAATTGTTTGAAACTTTCGTTGAGTTGAATGGTTCAAAACTTTCGTTCAGTTGAATTTTTCAAAACTTTCGTTGAGTTGAATTGTTGAAACATTTCGTTTAGTTGAATTTCACAAACGTCGTTCACTTTCAAACGTTTATTCGAGAAATTTGAGTTGCTAAAAATACGCTGGAGCGAAATAGTTTTTGGTTTTGTTCAAATTCAGTTTTGAAACTTTAAAAGTTAAGTTTTAAATATGTTTTCAAATTTTAGCAAAGTCGCATCTTTCTGATAAATTTTACTGAAGTAACGTTTTTTGACTAAATCAATAGTATTTAGGGAGAGATTGCCTCACCGATTCTCTGCCAATTTCTCCCTATGTACTACTGTAGCGACGCGAATAAGAGGTTGTCCCCATTTTGAGTTACAAACAATAGGAGTCCGTATCCTTAAGAGTCCATAAGCGGATTGAGTTTATAAACCCTAATTAGAGTCCATAGATGTCAATTATACATATAATTGTAGTGCATAAATGACTTCAGGACAAAATAATGAGTTCAAAACTTTAAAGCGTACTTAAATTTTGAAAGAACATTCCTAAGTATAACCTTGTATTATCGCTAAGCTTTTGACACAAGACAAATAAACGTTAATTCAACGGATAGTTGCCATACCGGAAATATATCTGTAACGAAGGACGACAGACGGCGGATTAAAAATAAATAACCGTCCGTAACCGAATAACAGGGGGTGTTCTCTTGAGAGGCCAAATATATCAGTCCCTCCTCTTATTCGGGTCAATACAGTACTTAAATGTACTTTATTATTTTGTCAGCGTTTATGTTTATGTTTGTTCATTAATTCTGTGTCGCCAATTAGCAATAGATTTTAGGCCAATGTTGAATTTAGGCTCTATATTCTCAAACGCGTATAGCGCCTGACATCAGTTTAGCGAAATAGGTTGTCAACCTGGCGAACTCCTGAAACTGCAGATTTGAAAATTTACCCAAACTTGCGTAAATCGAAAGTAAAATTTGTGCTGAAATTTTAAGGTTATTATTGTTTAATTTGAAGGTTAAAAGGCCTATCGCCAACTGATAATAGGTGCTGCACACATTTGAGAATATGGTCACATGACGTCCGGTTTTCTCGTACACTGCAAAAAACGGTGAGTCAAATTGACTCCCTCCGAAATAGGTTTTTCCTAACTACACAAACTGAGTCAAAATTCGATTCCGCCAGAGTCAAATTGAGTCGAATTTGACTCAGGCGGAGGCAAATTTTGACTCAGTTTGTGTGTCAGGAAAAGCCTATTTCGGAGAGAGTCGATTTGACTCACCATTTTTTGCAGTGTAGAACAGCAATAAAATTTATGTATGACAGTTAACATTCTCGTTCCTGTATATTTCTGCTGAGATACAGCGAAACAGCTTCAATATATATATTTCAACTCGGGTCTCCTGTTTAGCTCAAGTTTCAATTTTTGAATTTCTTATTTGAAATTAATCAATTTGAATTTTTTCTTTAAATTCAAATATTTTTTAAATCCATATTCGCATAGAATTAATATTTTTCAGTCAAAAAGTGCAACTTATCTACGTCAACAACCATAATTGTTGATTTATAGTAAATTAATTGTTTCCTTAATAACCGTTTCAATGTTTAAGGGTGACGCTATACTTTTGATGACGTCCGGCGCCGTCCGTCCCCGTACGTTTGTCGTGCGGCGGTGTCCGGTACCGTTCGTCGCCGTTCGGAGCCGTATGGACGGCGCCGTTCGTCGCCGTTCGGAGTCGTCCGTCATCGTATGTCACTTTGCGGTAACGTACATGATTTACTAACGTACGATACCGTATGGTGACGGACGATGACAAACGGTACCAGATGACACCGGACGGCGGCGCCGCACGACCAGTACAGCGCCGCTATAAAGGATTTCCGGCGAGAGCTACGCTACAGCCGGCCCTGGTGCAACTGACCATGTATACTCATTTCAGATAAACCTTGTAACATATGACTTTATAAAAATATATGCTTAGAGAATAATCTTTTCTCACTCTGCATGAATTTAGTTGCAGTGTCTCTATTTCAGGCTGCAAACGGATAGTAAAAATAACGAAAACGAGAAAAGTGATCAACAATGGCGGATCCATGGGGGGCCCACCCTGGCCGTGGCTCCCCCCAACAGCATCTCGACACAAATTATATACTTAGCAATTTTGTGACAATAGTTCGTGGTTTGTGTGTGGGTCGAAAATAAGTTTGTTACCTGTTAAATTTTGCCCCCCCCCCATTTTGAGATCCTGGATCCGCCACTGGTGATCAAAATACCGGAAACGAATATCCTTCAGTTACACCGTGGTTCAATTCTCTATCGGACACGACCGCGTCATTGGGATCAACCGTCACGCTCTTATAGTCGGATTTTCATATTAAAACCGCGTCCCGATTGAGAGTCCAGGGTTTCAATCTTAGTGCTAAACCTCATTTGAAATCGAGTGAGTTATATTAGGTGCACGAATATCAAAGTTTGTCGGCAAAATCCAAGGCGAACCAGAAAATGAACCACACCCCCGTTAGAGGTCTGCAAAATTTTAACCAGATTTAACCTTGTAACATAGAGTGAGCAAAATCAATTTGAGTTGGTTGTAAACTTTACCGTCTCCTTACACTTGTGTCAAGCTGTGTCTCAGTGTGGAATAGAATTCATAGGTTCTAAAAGATACGCGATCTATTACCAACTAGTGATAGGTGCTATTCACTGTGGACAAAATGTTCATTTACATATTCTACGTTGAGTGTTTCTCAGATTCAGTTATACGTTAATGCGGGTTGTTGTTTTTTTTGTGTTTTTTTCGTTGTAGTCGTAGTTTTTGTTGGTGTTTTTTTTTTTTTTTTTTTTTTTTTGTTTGGTTTTTTTTCTCCTTTTTTCCTTCCTTCTTGGTGCCCATCCAAAAAGTTTTATTTTGTTTTTTTTATTATGTATTTTGTATTATATTTATTATTTCTATTACGTTGCACAGGATACAGCCCCACCTATCATTGTTACAAGCGTCCAATCATTGTTTTTACATCATTAATTGTATTGCATCAACCAGTTTAAATCTACCTCCCTCCCACCGTCTGCTATTTTCTATTTTCAGCCACAGTTGTTTTGAGTCAACTTTGAATTTCCTTAAAATTAGACAAAGCAGAAAAGATATTATTTATAAAAATTAAATAACTATGCTTATAACGATTTTATTACTCAAAACCGGAGATGCTATGCGTTTTATAATTTTCTATCCTTAAACTTTTTGTATTAAATTGAAAAAAATGTATTTTCACTCAATTAGAATATTTTCTTTTCATATTTTCTCTATTACTTAAAACCGGAGATGCTACGCAAACTGAACTCTGTCGTTGTGTACAACACTGCCTCACCTCCCCCGACACCTGCTTCCGTATCGGGGGTGGCAAGTTATAGCGAGGCTGCCCACACAAAAAATTGACAAAAAAGTTTAGTTTGAAATTTTAGCAAAAAAATGTTTTGTTTCACAACGAGGACACTTCTCAGTTTCAATAGTAAAATTTTCGATTTCAGTTCAGAATGAGTCAAATGCTCACCACGCGCACGACCTCGAGTTTGCGTTTACTCGCGTGCTTTTTGTTAGTGAGCAGTTTTGCACGTGAGTCTATAGAGTCCACTATAGTCACATTGGTGGATCGAGGAATTTCAATCCACCGGGGACTATGTCATATTTAATAGCGAAAACAAGTTTGATATCGAAGCGAACGAGAAGCCAAACGCAATTTTAAACGCTAAATCTTCATACAAAATTTTGGTTTGATCTCTGTTCAAACGCCATAGGCCTGGGCGGCCCTTATATCTGCCATCGGCCATGCTTATAATGCTATGATAACATATAGAAAATTTGAGTTTTCATATACCCTATGTGATCTTCATTTGACCTATTTTCACTACCTTTTGTCATTGTGTTTGAAGTGATTGTGTGCGAGTCTGATGCTAATTCTATCGCAACTCTAGTTTTACGTACTATATTTCAAAGTTTAAAATTTCAAAAAATTTTCAATCATTTTATTTCCACAAATTTTTTCTATTCAAATTCACTTGTACTCTCTCGCTGTCTGTATGAGTTCATTGTTCAAGTGAAAACTAGCTATTGATCGGCAAGCGAGCGCTGTTGTGATAAAGGGGGGTGCAAAATGTAACACCCCCCTACTGTTTGACGCAAGCGCTTTTTTCGAACAATCTACTTAAAATCACAATCTTTTTACAAGATAAATAACTTAAATGTTTCAATTTTTTTAGACATTTTTCTCCGGTAGCATTTTAAGCGGTGCCCAACATCCTATATCCGGTACACCATATCCGCTGACGAAAGGCCGCCCTGTGGATCGGGGCCGAGAAACTCAAATTTAAGAAAGAAGAGAAAAAGAATAACAGACCAAGTTTTTTTAATTTGAAAATTTAATTAAATTTAAAATCTTGAAAAAAGTGTCAAATTTTGTATTTGAACAATGGCCAGTGGGTGGTGTATGAGTCACTGTTAACAATAACTGAGTTTAAGGTGCTATAAGAAGTTCAGTGTCACCCATAGCGAATCGAAACATTTGTATTAATGATTTAGTACTAAAATTGCGTCTGGCTTCTGGCTCAAGAGATTCTTTCATTTATCGCGTGAGAAAAGTCAAAAATTTGCGCATCTGCCATACCGTGTAGCATATTGCTAAACTTGCCACAATATTTGCCAAACTTTGGCCCATGTAATGATCAGGGGCGGAACGTTTTTCTATGGGACTGCAATAGAATAAGCTTAAGCTTTAAACTAATTTTTTGCTTGGTTTAGGCTTAAGCTTAGGCTTAGGAATAAACTCATTCTTACACTTAGGCTTAGGCTTAGGGTTAGGAATAAACTCATTCTTTACGCTTAGGCATAGGCTTAGGAATAAGCTTATAATACTGTTCCGCAGTCCAATAGCTGAACGGCGACAAATGTAAAATATTGCTAGTATTAGCTGCAAATTGCATTCAACTCAAATCGAAGTTACACGTTGAGCATTCATGGTTTCGCCGTGGCTGGTTATGAAAAAAAATTTGAAACCCAAAAATGACAACCCTATCCGGGCTCCTTAGAGGACTTAGAAAGCACATAGCCAAATATTGAATATTTTAGAAAAATGCAAAAGTTTAACGAAAGTTTTGCTATTTACCGGCATAAAAAATTATTGAAATTTACCGGGAAGTATCAAACATGACTTAATGCTTTGTAAAGTTAAAACTGAACGAATGTTTCAATCTACGAATTCAACCAGGGACATCTGGAAAAAATTGTATTCAGGGGGGCACCGAATAATTTAGGGGTCCCCTACAATTGCAATTTAAAATTGATTACTTTTAGATCGATCGTATTTTGGGGGGCACCAACCAATTTCGGAAAGGTGGGGCATGGTCCCCAATGACCAACCGTGGGGATGCCCTTAAACTCAAGTCCAAAAAATCAGAAAAAGTTTGAAAATTAAGTTACAATTTTAAAAATGACTCATCATCGTTTTTTTCCAAATGAAAAGTGAAATTGAAAATTTAAGGAAAAAACAAACGATCGTTGAATCGAGCAAAGGATGCCGCAATTCCTGATTAAGCAACATAATTTTAAACAGAAAAAAATAAAGCAGAAATTACGAAATTTTAAGAAACAATTGAAATTGAAAAAAAGAAAAAAGAAAATTGCGAAACCGTAACAAAGTTCACATTATGAAACAAGAAAATCATTGAAAAAAACTTTTCGACTCAACTTATACTCTTAATTTGTGAGCGATTTTTGTGCAAAAGTCACTTGTTTGAGAGCGAAAAATAAGAAAACTGTTTCGTTTCCTATTCATTTTTTTGAAATTTTGAAATTTTATTTAAATTTGCGAAAATTGAACGCAGCTTCTGTTTCAGTATCAATGACAGCTGAGCGCGCCTGCGTGTCAAACACAACTCAGCAACATGAGTTGCGTTTTAAACTTTCGTTGAATTTTTCGTTCACTAGCTCTTGTTTTAAATGGACTCAAGTATCTTAACAAATTATTGGTAGTGGTTCTATCTTAGCCTGGCAAAAATATTAATAAGACGCTGACGGGTTTGAAACCCAAACTGTACAAAACAGCCAACACTGTAAATTCCAATGAGTTGATTAATCAGGTCAGCTAGCGTGTTAATTGTTTTTGACTTAATAACAGTAAATAACTCACTCTGAATTGATCTGATTTTCATTCTGAGTTGACTTTATTCCGTATGAGTTGTTTAATTCATTTTAAATGAGTTGACAACACTCACAATTTTAAGTACTGATTGTCCTTTACTCAGACTCAGCAATTCAACTTATTCTGAGTTAGGGCCTGTAAAATTTATCGGTTGTTCTCTGTACTACAAAGTAAAAAGCTTCAGTAGCTAAGTAGACGTACCAGATCTACAGTAACCAAGCCAGCAAAGCCTAAAACATCCAACGTTCATCACCCGCGCTCCATAAAAATTACCGGTGCACGCCTCTGATATTCTTGAAGTTCTATGACACGAGCGTTTCATGTTTTTATCGCTTTGACATTTAGTGCACAGGTTTTAAAGAATTATCCTGGCGTATACAAATTATTGTGGAAGATGCTTAACTAAAAATGGTAAAAGATAACTTTGTCACATAGTTTAAATATCAAGCTAACGAGCTGCTAATTAGAAAATTTTCTTACAAAAGCGCTCTGTATGCTGATTGAAACCATACTCACATATCAAATTCTTAAAAGATTAACGTTTAATCATTATCTTAGTTTTCAAATTTATTTTTTTCGGCAAAATAAAATCCATCCATAAATTAACTTTAAAATCATTTCGATCAACAGGCCGTATTTTCAACAAGGTTGGAATCGGCCTGTTTTTTAGGGCCATGGCCCGGCCCACTTGGACCCGGGCCCGCGAATTTTAAATAGGTTTAGAACAGAAAACAAAATATAAGCCAACCATATAAACAACACTATTTTACATATTTCACCAAATATTGTTCAGTGCAGTTTCCTTCATAGCCACAAGAGCTCTAATGACAGACGGACGCAAAAGGCTGCGATTCCCGGATACTACGTTGCCATCTTTACTAAAATGCCGACCGGAATCGTCCATAATAGCTTGTATACCAAGTACGCGTCTAGTGGTCTTGGATAACAATAGAAGTAGCGCTGTGTTTTCACACCAGTGATTAACAGATTTCGTTAAGTAGCAGCTGAAACGTCGGCAGTCCAAGATCCTCAATAGCCATCAAGCTCGCTTCGTTAGTACAGTGGGCTTACGAAACGTTTTACATCCGTATAGATGCAAATGATTGCGATTTCGGAGCTCAAGAAACTGCTCTTCCAAATTTTCGCAGAACGTAACCCTACTTTTCAAAATTCTTGCTACGCAATAACCGCAGTATTTCTGAAAATTGAAAAGAATTTAGGTCAAAAATACATATCTAAATTGTATTACAATATCAAACCAGTGGTCTATTTCATGGGCTCATGGGACAAAAAGGTCACGCACTGCTCCGATTTACTCCGGCTCATGGGCCCAAAGATTGCGCACTCGCCAGAGCTCGGCCCGCTTAGGCCCACGGCGATTGGCCCGGGCCGGCTTCAACCCTGATTCTCAACTGAGTGGTACACCAATTGACGCTCAGGTCCTTAAACAAGAGGATTGTATAAGCGGCGAATCTAAAGATACATTGAAAAGCACGGGGAATAGACGAGTATTTGATTTAGCAGCAGTTTGGTTCAACAGTTACATAGCCTATCACCAACTGGTTTTAGATGCTGCACTTCAACATTTCAGTGAGTTAATTTTGACTCAGAATGATTTTGAGAGTCGCTCAGTCTGAGTTAGGACAATCGCAACTGAGAATTGTGAGATTCTGAATTAACTCGGGCCCGTAGCCAAGGGTCGTGACCAGGGGGCTCCGCCCCCCTGGAAAATTTTTGGTTCCCGTTAGAAAATTTTCAACCTTGCTTATAAGTCATTGAAAACCCTTTAATGCCCCCCTGAAATTTTTTCTGCCCCCTCAGCAAGGTGAGCTGGCTACATGCCTGAATTAACTAAACAATTCATTCAGAATAAAGTCAACTCTAGATTGAAAAACAGTTCAATTCAGAGTGAGTCAATGTTTACAATTATTATCTCAGAAACAAAACGAAACCGACTAGCTGAGTTCATTAATCAACTCATTGGAGTTTACAGTGTTGAGCAATACGTTCAAAAACCTTGAAACTATTCTCATATTAAACGTAGATTTTGTATTTCAAAATATGAGAACAGTTATACATTTTCAGAAAATTATTACCAATTTATAATTAATAATAACGAAGATTGAGTTATATAAGATTATTAATGTATGATAAACCATGCCATAAATGATAACATTATTTGTGTCTATTTTCCAAGCGATAACTTTAAAAAATCCACAATAATCCGATCACAGGGTAAGTCAGTTGAAAGCAAAGGGTTGTGCAAAGGCTTGTAAGGCCAAGTGTCCACAGGAAACCTTGGCAGTAGGACGGTAGCGGTTCGAGACTTAGCTTCATTTGAGATATGCAGATATTAGCCTGATTTTCTGACGGTTTCGGTTCCGAATGTGAAATTTAGATTTGGAAATAAGCAAAATACCATTACATTATTTTGAAATTTTATTTCCATAAAAATTTTGGTTCCGCGTCACAAGGATGCGGGCTCGGAGGACGCAGGCCTGCCCAAACGACAAAAAACGGATCGTGTGCCCGGCAAAGGGCTAGTTTTGAAGTTCTCGTGGGTATACATGGTTAATTTAAAAATTAAACGTATCTCACTGGTAAAATTGAAGGAAGTTGATCGGAAACATGGTGTAAACGGATAGTAAAAATAACGCAAACGGGTAGAATAACGGAAACGGAAAACGGATAATAACAGTTTCAAATATTTTGTTTTATTTTTCTGCCAATACAATTGTGAGGCGTGCAAATATTTACCGGGCTTTCTAAAATTTCAAAAACATTTTGGATGAATTTCGTATTAATTTGTATTTCATTTAGAATAATTGCAGCATATCTCTAATGAAAAATTGTGAGATACATACCTGATTAATAACTAATTTTGAGCGTAAAAATAACAGAATTTCCGATATTTCTATAACGAAAACGGAAACGAATACCGATTTTTACCGGAAACAAACACCGATTTTACCGTAAACAGGAACGGATATCCGGTTAAGGTAACACATAAAGCAGTATTATAATTTGAATTAAGTTTATTTTTTATAGACTGTCATAATATTACCAAACGAGTAGTTTGATTTCGCGGTCAGAAAATACCAGTCCCGAAACAACAATGAAAGAACGCGAGAAAAGATCATACGGATTCAGCTCATTGCTGAATCTATGCTTTAATCCAGTTATCCTGCTGTTTGTTTCATTAATACTTCACTGCCGAATTGTAAGCAGTTTTTAAGTTATGGACAACGAGAGAATGTTAGATTGGGGTGTGCAAATAAAGGCTGCATTCGCAGAAATTAAGCTGAAAAAGTTGCAGATTTCTACATTTATTGTATATACTGTAGTGACCCGAATAAAGAGGGGAGACTGATAATTATTTAACCTCTCCAGAGGGTACCCCCCTCCTTATTATTTGGTCGCTGACTGTTATTTCGTTACTGATGTTTCCGGTACTGCAATTATCCGTTGAATTAAACGTTTATTTGCCTTGTATCGAAACCTTGAGCGATAATGCATTGTTATACTTCAGAATGTACTTTCAAAGCTTAAGTATGCTTTAAAGTTTCGAACTCAACTTTAATACGGACTGGAGTTATTTATGCATTACAAATAGAGACAAATGACATTTATGGCCTCTAATTAGGGTTTAGTGACTCTAACCGTTTTACGGACTCTTATTAGGGATACGGACTCCTATTGACTGAAACTCAAACCGGAGATCCCCACTACTCCATCCTCTTATTCGGGTCACTGCAGTACCTACTTATGTTAAAATTACTTAAAGAATGCAGGTAAACCGCAACTGAACGCGTTACAAATGCCTGCTCTCATGGTTTCAACATAAAATATAGTAATTCCTTATTAAATGCAGTACAGTTGTTCAAGTTTAATATTGTTACACTTATCGGTCAAATATAAACCTTTACAAAGTACCCCAACTGGCTCCTGAAACCACTGACTTACGCAGTAATGCGGCCAATGTAAAGAACAGTGGCGGAACAGTATTATAAGCATATGTAAGCCTAAGCCTAAGCGTAAGCCTAATCGTAAGAATGAGCATATTCCTAAGCGTAAGCCTAAGCCAAGCAAAAAAATTAGTCTAAAGCTTAAGCTTACTTTTTCTAGTCCCGCAGAACAACGATCCGCCCCTGATCTTTACATAGGCCTAATGCAAACGCTTCGCCACAATGGCTATATATATCGTATTGTATTGGTATTTTTATTGAAATGTGTATACCACCACTTGCACGGGCAACCGTAATTCAAGTTTCAGTAATTAAATCCGGTATTTTTCACTATCCGGTTCCGGTAATAAATCCAGTATTTTTTCACGGGAATTTTCCGCTATTTTCGGTATTGAAAATTTGTCTCATTGGAATGTTTAGCAAAAAATGGCATATTATTCTTACCCATTTTTCTAAAATTGTCTGTGAGCGTGTATTGGCAAAGTTTGTGTCATACTCCATAATTTACCGTACACTTCGAGCTACTGCATTTGATTCAGGATTTTGGCATTCTAAACAGTGCGGTTACACCATTAAAAGCCATAAAAATAAATTTTTGGCAAAGAGATTTTTAATATTTCTTTAACTTTCCGGTTCCGATATACTATAACTTCGATTGCAATACACGGCCGAAGCTAGCCCTTCCGATGCCAATCGCTATGTAGGGCACACGACGCTCTCGTATGATGCATTGAGGACATCATATGAGTTATCCAGAACCGATAGTAACTTCGACTAATGTGCTTTAAAATATAGTTAGTGCAAAATACAGCTAATTTTAGAAATTTATTTCAAAATTTCAGAACCAAGTCACAGGATTTGCCATAGACAACATGGTTGTTGGTAAGTAACGTATCTTATAACTTGCAGTTAAACGGTTTTGCATTTCAAGTACGCACAGTCGAATTGCATTAATGAGTTGAATTTTATCGAAGAGTGCATGATACAAGAGTGTGCAACTCATGAGGTTACGCGTGGTACAAAATGTACCAGCCGGCGTTGCGTTTTTGGCCCCATCCCGCTTTGTTTAGAGGGGGTCGCTGTCACCATGCAATAACTCTAAATTAAACTATAAGCTGATCAATTTTTGATGCCGGATACATAAAGTGCCATGGCTCGCCCAGCTTGTAAATATGTTTTAATTAGTAATTTCTCTTAATTTATAGCACTTAATTGCAGTGCCGGAGCAGACTCGGGTGGGAGCTCGGCCCAAACTTGAGGGTGGGGTCCACCAAACTCGCCAGTGCGAAGCC
Source organism: Enoplolaimus lenunculus (assembly GCA_030248215.1). NCBI lineage: Eukaryota > Metazoa > Nematoda > Enoplea > Enoplida > Thoracostomopsidae > Enoplolaimus > Enoplolaimus lenunculus. Next base: position 127,718 of record JASANG010003970.1, on the reverse strand, counting down.
AGACGCATTTTAAAACTACGGCGGTTTTTGATTCAACCGGTTAAAGTGAGGGCTCTTTTAGGGGTGAGGTCGCCAATGGGGGTATGAGGGGTGGCTGCTTCGGCCCTACTGAATTGTGGTGCTTAGAAAAACCATTTAAATGACAGATGCCAAAATGTTTTCTGTGCATAAATTAATCCCTCCCGACCTGGACAGCTGGCGATATCTCTGAGAAGTTCATACAGTATTAAAAACTAACACAAAAGCCAGGATTCGGATCGAAGCTTCACGGGTCGGAGGCGTTTATCATCACCACTCAGCTATACGAGTTTGATTATCGAGTGCGAGGGGGGAGCTATCACATTTGGTGGAAATTTTACTCTTCGCAACCCACCTAGAAATTAGTAGGAATAATTAAATTATGATTTTTTTAGATGAACCACAAGTGCAGTGCGCGGAAGATACCGTAACGTTCTCGTTTCGTAGTCGAAATCGATTTACTGGAAACGTATTTATCAAGGGCAAATACACTGTTACTCAGTGTCGGTAAGTTCAAAGTACAACTAATATTCTCAAATGTGTGTAGCATCTATCGCTAGCAAATTATCTGTGTTGCGAACCTTTCGAATCGAACCAAATTTAGGTAAAATGATTCAAAGCAGTCTTTAATGTGTGTAGCATCTATCGAAACGGAAAACAGGTATTGAAGTATAAAAGTTTCAAAAATGTTTTATTTTTCTGCGAACACAGTTGAAGCGTGCATAAATTCACCGGTGTTTGAAAAATTTCAAAGGAATAATGGCGGATGCATCTAATTTTGTAAGATTTTAGAAAAAATTCGTAATTCTTATTCCATTACGAACAATTACACCATATTTGTAACAAAAAAATCATCGAGATATATACGTGATTTATAACCAATTCTGAACGTAACGGAAATGAAAACCGACACCGATTTTTACCGGAAACTGAAACGGATATTCGGTTATACTCCGCCTACAGGGTCGATATCCTTTTCGATTGTGATAGCATTTTACGGCTAAACCGCTTAAAATCCTGCTGTATAAAATCTGATTTGAATTTTAAATTTCAGACAAGAATATTTCTCGAATACTTTCAACGGTGCTAGTTTTACTGTTCGTATTGGAGATTGCGGTATGCGTCGAATAAGACAGGTACAAGCAACTGTTATTGGCAACCCAATTTAGAATTTTGACAAATTTTAAACTTCAATAATCGTTTTGTTATTCGACCCACGCGTTAGACGCCAAAATATCAGTTTTGGACCCACCGACGAATCCGCAAGTATAAACTATTACTGTTCATTGGTAAGGGTTGCGGGTTGTGCTGTACTTTTGTTGACGACAGGCGCCGTTCGTCACCCCTCCGGCACCGTTCGTCACCGTGCGGTATCGTACGCAAATAACTTACGTACGATGACGTATGGTACGAACGGTGACGGACGGCGTCGGACGTCGAGTATAGCGCAACCCTAATTCAGAGATATTTCCGTGTCCAAACTGTACCCCCCTACAGCCGTCTGTAGCGTTTACTTATGTACCTCGGTACATACAAATTTTTTGGCGCTGGTACGGAATATGGACCCTTAGGAATCAAGCGAAAAGTGGCTTACTTTATAGATCTTGAGGCGTTGAGTCTATAACGGTGCTATTTTAAGGCGGTACGATTCCTGGTTCAAAAGTTATTGCTTTATAAATTTTATATGTATTAATTAAACAACGAATAAACCTTGTTTAGTTTATATTTTGCAAGTGTGTCTAAAACATAGTTAAAACTACATCAAAAGAGCTGATTTTACCATGAAACTTCCGTAAGCCATAACTTCAGAACCAGTAAATCTGACAGCCATGCAATTTATACCTTTGAACTCGGCTCACCGAGATCTATATCTCTATAATTAAAGCTAGAACCACACACATACGTATTTTGGGCAACGTTCCATCTGAATTTTATAAACATGCAAATTAAATGTACAGTTTAATTTGTTAAAATATACAATAAAAGAATGTTGTTTTTGCGGAAAGTATGTTGGCGTCGGTTGCAAATATTGCAACAAATTTAAATTATAATCCGTTCATTTTTGTCATTTCAGCTTCAACCACACGGTATGAATTATGTTCTTGTGTTTGTGGTCAATTTTCACCCACAATTTATAACCAAAGTTGATCGAGCGTACAATGTTCGTTGCTTTTATGCCCAAGTCGATAAACAAGTTACTTCGCAGCTTGAAGTCAGGTAAGTTCTTTATTCATTATTCAGTTTTATTGCTTGATTTCTGACGCTTTGCAACATTTGGTTGCAGCGGCGGATCCAGAAATTTCTGACAGAAGCAAACTGTCAAATGTTATGAAACACCAATTTTTACTGTACGCTATATATGTTATTGTCTGCGAAAAATTACGAACCTTATGATTTAATCACCAAAAAATTTTCTCAGGATGGATATTGTAAAGTAGGGACCTAAACATTTGATTGGCGTACGTTTTCGGACCCTGACACTTCTGGATCCACTAGTGTTTGGATATGAAACATTAAATAATTACGGGATCGGGTCAAAAATACAAATCGGTTTATGCGCTTGGAAAAACGGTTTTAGTATTAATGCCAGAATACCGTCTGAAGGCTATTTTTGCTTAAAAGCGATTGGTGAGTTTCTCCGTTTCCAAAAAACGTTTTGAAGGATGCTGGTTGAAACGCGGAGCGTAGCCTTTTGCTTATGACACTCTCTGTAGGTAAACACATATAGACAGTATGTTGCTAAATTTGGTTGATGATAACATTTTGTCATACACCCCCAACCAAATATGAACAGTGTTTTGATTGGTTCAACTCTCGATGCTGGATTTACTCTAAAGGTCTAAAATAAATATATTTATAATCCGTTAGCTATGTAATTTATAAATAATGTAATTTTAGCAAGTAATTTTGAAATTATTTCTGTTGTTTCAGTATGCTTCAAACGACTGAACTACGTCAAGCCACAATGGTTATGCCAAGTTGTGTTTACACTGTTCGCTCAGGCACTCTGAATGGTCCAGTGATTCGATTTGCACGTGTTGGAGACCGCCTTATACATCGATGGGAATGTGATAACCGTGAGTGACCCCACATTTTAGGTTAACGCTTCAACCTTTTCCTAAGCCTAAGCCTAAACGTTAATGTATGTGAAGTGTACAGGAACCGGTATTGCTTATGTTCAAACGAAGCGTGTTTATCGCTTGTATCTGTGATAACCGTGAGTGACCCCACATTTTAGGTTAACGCTTTAATCATTTTCCTAAGCCTAAGCCTAAACGTTAATGTGTGTGAAGTGTACAGGAACCGGTATTGCTTATGTTCAAACGAAGCGTGTTTATAGTTTGTATCCCTGCCTTTTAGCATGAGAATTACATTTTGTAAAATGTAATGGCGTAGTTTTCTGGTCTATGTCTAGATCAGGGGCGGACCATTTAACGCGAACCGCAATAGAGCAAGCTTTTTAGACTAATTATTTTTCGCTTAGACTTAGGCATAGCCTTAGCATTAGGCTTATCGTTAGCCTTTACGTTTAGGTTTAGGCTTAGGTTTAGGAATATGCTTATATTTACTACTGTTACGTTCCTGTTCTATACACTGACTCGGTTTAATAAAACTATGGTTACTTGCAAATGATTGTTCCATTAGGCTCTTGTTTGCTTCCGTTACGCTTAGGTTTCGGTTTAGGAAAAGGCTTATCTAAAAATAAGCATTTGTATAAACCTTAGCATTAGCCTAAGCCAATCCTTAGTGGTGGATTCTGAAATTTTTGACAGGTGGGAGCAATATATATTGTGAGAGCACTTCGCAAGTGAAGCGAACCAGAAGCGAAACGCAATTTTAGCGGCACAAAACTCAAGATAAGTAGCGTTCCTTACCATTTAACTATAAAACCTTTGGCCCATGTTACATTAAGGGGCGTCCACGTTTCTGGTGTGTCTATAAAAGAGTAGGTTTAGATTCTAGATTCCTGCATTTTTTGCTCGGGCTTTGGCTTTAGCCTTAGGAACTAATTTTAGCAACGCTTATAGGCTTAGGCTAAGAAATACGCTTAATCTACTGTTACGCCTTTTGAAGTAACATTGGCCAAACTTCTGAAAATGGGGGCGCTCGCGGCCAATAATCTGGATGCACCTCTATGTTTATAATGTACAGGGAATGTGTACACAGTGACGGATCCAAAAGTTTCTAAAAACGGGACTCGCGGGATATAATCGTGAGAAAAAGTCGCGAACGCGACACCGACGCTATTTTAGTGATAAACTTTAATCCAATATCCTAATTTTGATTCCTGACGTGGGGGTCTATGACCGGGTACGGCGCCGTTTCGCAGGTGTGCCAGTGCGTGTATCTTACAATTGGTTTCAGCTGCTTTTGGAATGTTGGTTAAAAATTGTTTCGTTAACGACGGTCAAGGGAGTTCTGTTCGGGTGCTTGATAGCCGTGGGTGAGTTTAATAGTGAAAAAAGTCGTTTCCGACAAAAACCTTTCAAAAGTTAAAGCTTTGACACAAGCCCATAGCCAGCTCATCTTGCTAGCTATGACTTTTTCAGGAGAGATATACAAAAGATTTTCAATGACTTCACAAGCAAGGTTGAAAATTTTCTAGGATAGGGGGCAAAATTATTATTTTACAAATTATTTGCAGCAGGAATATTAATAAACAAGTCACAGGTACCTTCTAAAAACTTAGACTTTAATTATAGCTTCGCTAAACTTGAATGGGAGTGTAAGTAAAACTTAAACGGCTGGACGGACTAAGTAAACTACACTTTTAAGCCTGGATTAAACTGACAATTATTGTTTAAGAATAACGCGAGTTTAAGTTTAACTTATTTTTAGTTTAAGATACAACTGCTGCTGAGAAACTAGGTAGTTTTTACATTAATTAAGTTTTAGATTAAACTAAAAACACGAAATATTTCAAATGAGTTTAAGCGTAACCTACCTGGTTAGATTTGTTAATCTGCAAAGTTTGTTTAACACTGCTAGAATAGCTTAAGCTTAAATTGAGTTAGTTTTAGCTTTTAAAGAGTAAGTAGATATTTATTAACACATCTTTGTAGAGAGCAAAACCGGAACCGGAAAAACAACGCAAAATCAATACTGACGTCAATTTTCAAAAATTTCCTTTGTTGTTTCAGGTGCCCAGTGTTCACACCGGTAATTCAAGGCACCCTGAACTACGATGGAACGTTGAATCTGGCCTACGTTGAAGTGTGGGCGTACAAATTTCCGGATCGCTCAAATTTATTTTTTCAATGCCAAATTCAAATTTGCAATAAACGCGAAAATGAATGCGCTGGTGTAACGGTAATTTAAGCGCACGGATGTAAAAGGGGGTGAAGATTTTTTTACCCGCGCTGCGCTGCGCTCGCTACCCATGGAAATTGGTATTTTTGTACCCGCGAGTATACCCGTGCAAAATTCTTTTACTTGTTCGTTACCCGCTTTTATCCGCGCAAAATTTTATTACCCGCTGCGAACGTACAGATCTGAATCCGCTTAAAATAGGATTAACTATTAAGGTACGACCGGATACTGGAAAAAAACCGGAACGAGATATTCCAAAATGCGGTCCGAGTTGAATTTGGGATTAGATACAGCGGCGGATCCAGTGACGGTTCGTTGGGTTTCCGGTATACCTCATTTCTTGTAAACAATAAAAATTGTCAAATTCGAAAATTTAACTTCGACTTGAACGATTTTTTCGCTAATATTTCTTTTATTCCAATTCTGTAAGTCACTTGAATCCCAATTTGCGTTCGCCATTAATTTACTTCCAAATCCGCCTTTAAAGAACATAATTTAATATTAAAAATAAAAAATCTTACATTTTGTAATAGCAGAATTTAAACAGTTTGCTTTAGGGATATTTCGGCCAATGTTACTTTAAGGGGCGTAACAGTACATTAAGCGTATTCCAAAGCCTAAGCCTAAACCTAAGCGTTGCAAAAATGAGTTCCTAAGTCTAAGTCTAAGCCTAAGCAAAAAAATGTAATCTATAATCTAAACCTACTCTTTTATAGATCCACCAGACACCTGGACGCCCCCTAAAGTAACATGGGCCCTAAGTAAAACTGTTTTTCTTTGCTACAATTCTGTAACTTCTAAAAACGTTAAAATGAAATATTGTAATTTTTGTTATAATTCAGTTTAAAATCGAGTACAGTTTTATTTTAATAAGCGAAAGTCATTTAGCTGGCTAGAATACTAAAATCGGATTCACGTAATCGATTAGTGACACTGCAAAAAATGGTGATTCAACCTGACTCTCTCCGAAATATGCTCTACAGGACTATACAAACTGAGTCAGATTCGGCTTCGCCAGAGTCAAATTCGACTCACTTAGTTGCACGTTTGACTCTGGCAGAGTCGAATTTGACTCAGTTTGTGTAGTCCCGTTGAGCCTATTTCGGAGGAAGTCAATTTGTTTAGGCTTAGGTTTAGCCTTCGATTTAGCCCAAGCCTAAAGTAAAGGCGTACAAAAATAATAAACAGTAATGAGGATGAAGATTTCCCTTCTACCATATGAACACGAGTGTGGTTGGTAATAAGTACCAAGCGTAGTACTGAGAACACTTATTGAGCTGTCTCAAAGCCGTATGGCATCAGCAATACTTGCGGACCATTTGTTGCATTTTCAGCCACCGAACTGTCCGCTGGTCAGCTCACCGACTCCTGGCTCAGGACCTGGTGGATTCCTTCCTGGATCGACGGACAACTCTGGTTTCCTGCCAGGGTCGTTGTTCCCTCAAAGCAACGTTAACCAAGCGGTTATTGGCGGCAGCGGGGGCTATCAACCGGCTCCTGTTCAACAGTTCAACGTTATTGATCAAAGTGTAATCGGTCAAAATATACCAGCATCGTCGTATTCAGCTAACCAAGGTTCGTCGCTGGGAGTAAACCAACAAACCGGTGGGTCGTACGGGGTTGCACCTATTCAATCTGGGGTGCCGCTTGGAGTAAATCGAGGCGGATCAGGTTATGCAAAACGTCACGAGCAATCACGGCATGTTCTCCGGGAGGAAGATGAAAATGCGGTGGCCAGCAGAGGGCTTAAAGGTCCTCCATTAAATAGAGTTCCTGACCATGCGCCTGAAATTCAGCCTAGGGGTGGTTCCCAACAATCTGGGGGAGCGGCAGCGTTTTTGGGCAGCATCGGAACCGTAGACGAAGGTCAGGAAGTTGATCCGAGTAGTATTCGACGAAAACCGGTCGGCGAAATTGAGGCAGGGGCAAAATTTTCTGCCGTCAGACAATTTGACGACCCTCGTAGTCAACAAGGCAATGATCACAACCACTCGCAAACCGATGCAATTCGGCGATTCCAGCAGCTACTCGCCGCTGCAGCTCAAAGTCAACAACGACACGCTGAAGAAAGCGTGCAAAAATTAGCCGATTCCCACGGTAGCGTGAGAAACTCGCGAGCGGTATCATTTGATCTTCACGAACGGTGGGAAAATAATAAAAACAACAATTTTGGCTCAATGCCAACACTTCAACTTCGTCACATTGCGTCACAACGGCGTGCACGATCAGCAACAGCTGACACGCATGCCGCCGGAGTTGAATCCCGGATGCTTGATCTAGACTACATTATCGATGAATCTAAGCCTAAACCTGAGCCAGAGCCTATTCCACATTTGGCGCCCCCGGAACAAATTGTTGAACGCGGTGAAAAACCAGTACAACAAGATAGTACTGCTGAAAAGTTTACAGATCCTATGACGTTTGATATAGTATCAGAAGAGGTTTTCATCGTTGATACACAAGATGATTTGGGATACCCTATCGGTAAGTGGTGTACGGATAGGCGCAATCACAGGAAATCCATGGAGCTCGGACTTAAACCGGAGCTTCAAGCAATAGAAAGGGTTACTATCTACACGGATTCGTCATTTTTTTGACAGAAATGTCCTGGGGTACCGATTTTCAGACTCACCCCATTCCCAACTCGCGAAAGTGTTTGTGAGAATCCGTATACGGATCTTCGCTACCCGACGATTTTTCGACCGTGCTGGTAGTCACTTTAGTTTGAAGATGTTTAGCCCAGTTGTAGACACTTTCTGAAAAGCGACATGTTCAATCAAAATTTGAAGAAAATTTTTTCTGAAGCGACCATTGAGAATATATTGAATTAACTAAAAGATATGTAATGTATGTAAGGACCATATTCCAAAAACGAATCAGCCAATCGGATTGTCTGGTTTCTATGCACAGCTGGAAACAGAAATATCCATGCAAATTTTCTTTTCATAGAACAGTCATGTTTATTTGCTAAGAAATTATTGTAAACAAAGTAATGCTGGAATGTTGCCCAAAATACGTATGTGGGTTATTTCAGCTTTAATTATATAGATGCATTAATAACTATGGTTCCAATATATTATCATAAGTGTATATTGAGGCTTGTCATGCCCCTTTACCAAATTCCAGGTGACACCGTCGTAGGTAGAGGGTTCAATAGCCCTAAAACAATTGAACCCCGTCCACAAGTTAAAAATTTGCAAAATCTAGCCCTATCTCACCTGAATATTTTTTACCATCTGATATCCAATTTAAAGCTAAGATTCGAACCCCAGACTCTTGGATGAGAGGTGTCACGAGCAGCGCACGATTATCACAGCTTGACGCTCTAGATCACGTGGCCCTCACGTCTTAGATACCCGTAATAATTGTTAAACACTGCACATTGTGTTATACTAGTCTGCCAGTTTTGCGCAATGCGCAAAAGTTAGCCAATGCGCAGCAATTTCCATGCAACTTTTGTTTTCATAGAACAATAACGTGCATTTCCTATGAAATTGTAAACAAAGTAATCCTGGAAAGTTGCCCAAAATACGTATGTGGGGCGTTCCAACGTTAATATATAGATTTCACATGCTCAGGTTATATATATATTTAGTTACTGTTTTCTCACTTTAGACGAACCCGACATGGAACAATTACGATCACTGGCGGTAGAACCAGGAACCGTTTGCTTTAACCCAACTGCACTTGGCTTAATCCTAACCTGTTTTATCGTTCTCATTGGAATTATATTAATGTTGGCCGGTTATATCGTCGCTAAAGCTCGCGGTGTTCGTATTCCAAGCCCGATTGAGAGCTGTTGTTCGCTATCAGGTTGTTTCGGAACTTCAAACCCAAAGACTAACTCGAGTTCTACATCACTAGCCGGATATTCGTCTTCTGATCCGCGTTATTCGCCAAATTTTAATTCTGGTTCCGCCGAAAAAGCAACATGTGGAAGTTCGTTGACCGGAACCTGGACGCAACCAGCAAGCGATCCATGGACGTCCGGCGCAACAACTCACAATAACACTTCCGGTAGCAATGGTGGGTCACAGTTTAGTCATTGTCGGAAATTATAGTTTTTTTTCTCGCTCACTGATCTATGATTTCATGCGGACCCGTAGCCAAGAGGGGGGGTTAGCCCCCTTGGTAAAATGTCACGATTTATAGCCCCTCCCCCGAGCAAGGTGGGCTGGCTACGGGCCTGATTTCATGTGTGTAATAGAAATAAGGTTTTTATAGTAGAAAAATGTTCAATTTATTTTTCGTTTAGTTTTTAAAACTATGCACTTTGGCATATCGTCGCTGAAATTATTGGGGAAGTTAGAAAAATTCAGTCAAAATAACATTTTTTTATAAATACTAAACAAGGCCGAAAATTATTACTTTGATTTGGTATAAGAAAATGTAATGCCTTTCAAATCCTAGTGTATCCCGTTAACTCAGATTTTAAAACATTTTAAAATACCTAATTTACGACCCATGTAAAGATTAGGGCCGGAACGTTTTTGTGTGGGACTGTAATAGAGTAAGCTTAAGCTTTAGACTTTTTTGTTTGGCTTAAGCTTAGGTTTCGGCTTAGGCATATGCTTATAGTACTGTTACGCCACTTAGGCAGCAAACTTTTTGAATTAATTTTAACTTTAAACATTGTCCGCTAAACCAAGAGTGGATTATGCCCTTAAACAAGAGTATGCAAAAAGCCTTGTTTTACATGGAACTAATTCTACCAGCGCTCGTTGCGGTTTGATTCTACCCCCCCTCACTTTGGGGGGGGGTCAATTTTACGTTCATTACACGTGTAACGGCCAGCCAACACCGAAAATACAATCGGACCACTTTTCAGTATATGCAACAGCACATGTATTTCAGCATCTATGAAGATTTTGACACCCCCCCAAATAACGGGGGGTAAGCCAAAAATACACCGCGCGCTGCGAACATTCTTTTCTACACAGAATATACCCAGTTGTATACTCTTGTTAAAGGGTATCATGCATTCTTGGCTAAACTGAGTATTACTGTATTGTAGATATATTTTAGCAATTACTGAAACGCAGAGAAACGAATCACATACTGTGATGGTCTATACAACCAAAAGCAATAAGTAGATTCATAAAGATAGCAAGCCAGTTTTCTTAACATGTAATCCTTTTAATCCTGTGATTTTTTGTCAGGGGGAAGGGGCGATATCCGAGCAGAAGGGAAGCCTTCGGACCCCCGATATCCTTGTACTAACTGCCCTGAACCAATTAGCGCCATCGTTTTCAATTCAGCTATGTGCAATTATTTGGGTTTTTAGACTGTAAATTTAGCTAAAACTAATATTATTAATGTGTTTTATTTATTTCAACTCGCAATGTTTGTACAATAGTATTAATGTGTAGTGTTTGGTATTTTATTCTCTAATGTCATAAGCAGACAGCATAATTCGCGTTCAAAGATAATGGCTGGGTTGCAGAAACATGACTTAAAGTTCAAGATTTCACTTAAGTTTGGTGTAAAGATTTCTTACCGTTTTCGTACAGAAGCCAGAGGTTCTCAGAAGTAATTTTTGGTTGTAAAAATATTTGCCAAATAAGTACTTTGTTTGCCAATTAAAGGTTAACCCTTAACGAAAAACTTTATGACGTAATGCCTTACTTTAAGGCCAAAATCGGCATACGCCATTCGGCGCAACTCAATCACAGTAACTTATGCCAATGTTACTTTTAGGGCCGTAATATTAGATTAAGCATATTTCTAAGCCTAAGCATTAAAAAATGTGTATTTCTAGGCCAAGCAAAAAATGTAGTTGAAAATTTAAGCCTATTCCTTCATAGACTCATCAGAAACTGGGACGGCAGTGAAAGTAACATCGGCCGTAATTCAAATGCTACTTTGTTGTTCTGACAAAAAATCGTGATTTCAGTCAAAATTTAAATTCAGTTCAAATCTGTGTTGAGAGTCAAAAATGAGAGTTAAAATTTTGAAAATGAAACTTTTCGACGGAGCCTCGTGAACGATTTTTGCACGCAGTTACGAATTGAAATTAAATATTAACAAAAGTTACAGGCTTAATATTTTTGTTTATACAAAACTTGGCTCATGTAACGATCAGGGGCAGACCGTTTTTCTGTGGAACTGTAATGGAGCCAGTTTATGGGTTAGAATAATTATTTCGCCTGGCTTAGGTCTAGGCTTACGCTTAGGAATATGCTCATTCTTACGATTAGGCTTACGCTTAGGAATATGCTCATTCTTACGATTAGGCTTACGCTTACACTTAGGAATATGTTCATTCTGACGCTAGGCTTTAGGCTTAAGATTAGGAATATGTTTCTAATACTGTTCCGCCCATTTTGTTTACATTGGCCCTAAACTTTTAAGTCACCTCCCACAAATTTAATGTTAAATTTCGACGTAAATTTAAAATTAACCTTAAGTGTCAAAGAGTTTTCGCAATCCAGCCAATATCTTTCCAACCGAAAATATTTCAAAAATTGCAAATCTCAGATCGATTCGCTAAGCAGAGTGCAAGCAAACGAAATACCTGGAATCTAACCTAGGCTTGGTTTACCGTGCGCGTGCCTAAAACCTAATATATTTTCTCGTTTGCTTCGCTCATTTGAAAATAATTCTGTGAACTTTAATTTTGTTTTTTTAATATTTCATTTTTAGTTTCAAATGTTTTCTGCTTTTGACTATATTATATTATCGTATGTTTCTTACCACTGCCTTACGCGCAATTCTGTATCATTTTTTCATAAAGGATTATTCGTTTCAATGGTCTATGAGGTAGCAACAGTCCTGTTGCCAGCTTAAAATGCTAAAGGGATAAAACAAACCTTAGAATAGACTTTGTTTGAGGCCAATTTTTCTGGGGGCTAAAGACCCTTGGCCCCCCTCAACCTATGGGACCCCCTCTTAACAAGCAATAGCTAGTGTATAAAACAGCGGAGGAACAGTAGAATCAGCATATGCCTAAACCTTGCGTAAGAATGAGCTTATGCCTAAGCCTAAGCCAAAAATTACTTCAAAGCTTTTACAGCTTACTTTATTCCAGTCACACAGAAAACCGTTCTGCCCAAAATTCCAGTAGAACACGGCTAACTGCTAGACTTTTATTCTTGAAAATTTTGAACTGGCATATCAAAATTTCTCAAATTATATACACAGTAGGTTTGTTCATAGTCCTCTGCGTTAAAAAATTGGTTTTGATTGAAGCTTTTTGTGCCTTCAATGCCCATCAGCCGCCGTCGTCAAAGTTAGAATTGACCTGGTGTACGCATGATATTGTAAAATTTTGGCTATTCAAACTTGTAATTTACAAGAAAACCAGAAAACGCATTGAAGTTTTAGGTTTGAGCGAGTAAAAACGGCAAGTTTTCTAGTTAAAGTGAGAAAACCAAATGGAAAAACCTACTTCGGTCCTTCTTGGGAGTGAGGTATCAACTTCCGAATGTGGCAAAAATGTTCACCCTGTTGGCCTGTGTAAAGATAAGGGGCAGAACGTTTTTGTTGCGAGACTGGCATAGAGAAGCTTGAGCTTTAGACTAATTTTTCGCTCAGGTTCAGGCTTAGGCTAATAGGTATAAGCTCATTGTTACTCTTAGGCTTACGAATATGCTTATGTTTCTGTTCCGCCCGTTTTCTGTTCGTTGGCCAAAGTGGCACATGAGCACTAGTGGGTTAGATTGGTCAGGCACTGGGTGGCGTTTGAGAAATGAAATCTCAGGAATTATTAATATGTATCTATGTTCGTAATTTAAACATTTTGTCTGTTTTATCTATAAATACAAATATGATCAGTAAAAGGTTGTAAAATGTTTTTTGTGAATGTAATTAACTTCAAGGTAAAAGCAATAGGACCGTAACAGCAGTATAAGCATATTCCTAAGCTTACACGTATTAAGGCTGAACTTATATACATAAGCCAACCAAAAAACGATCTAAAGCTTACTCTATTGCAGTCCCACAGAAAAACGTTCCGCGACTGATTATTAAATCGGCCCTAACTAGTTGGAGGGTACAGTCTTGAACCTAAGTTTAGGTTCTAGGACTGTGTTCGGTGTGGTCTGTTAATAATGGCGGGTCATGTAAATTCAGGGACGGAGCGTTTCTCCGTCGGAATCGAGCAGAGTAAGCTTAAGCTTTAGACTAATTTTTGCTTGGCTATAAAATCATCTCTACACTTAGGAAGCTGCTTGCATCACTTTTGACAGTTTTTAGCCTCCCCCCAGCAGGTGAGCTGGCTGCGTGGCTCATCTAAAACGGTGAAAATGGTGAGGCACCTTTGAGTTCAGATCAGAAACGCTAAGAATGGACTTAAGTTTACTTTCTGAACACAAAAACATGTTAATTGCAAAATATATACACGTAAATATGTTATATAATTGCGGAAACACATGAATTTGAAGTTTTTTGCTATTAAAACTTGAATCAATGCTCATTTTAAGTCGCAAAGCAGTAGCAAGCTTAAGGATATTTCAAATTGTCAGCATAAAGATAAGCTCAGAACTAAATCTAATCATAGCCAATGTTAGATTATTCTGTGCATAGATGGTGCGCTATTTACTATTTAGAATAAGAGGTATGTTAGGATTGTGTAGTCTCACTAAAAAGCAATTAGCTAATATTCTTGTCCCTAGAGAATAGCTTTCGCCGTAATAATACCTTAAGCCCCATTCACACGTGCAAGTTTTTGCAGCGACAACTCGCAGCTGCAGTTTGCACTTGCAAGTTTTGTAACAATCCCGTTCGAAAAACTTGGAGCTGCAAATAAGTCATTAAAATTCATAGCTATCAATTTAGTTCACTTGTGTGAATAACCATGCAAGTTCATTAAATTTATTACAGCCGCTTTGTCATTGGCTGATGAAAAAATGCAAGCTCAGCATGCAATTTGCCGCTACCAGTTCTCGCAGCAAATAGTTGCACGTTTGAATACGACTTAAACACAATTATACGTCAAAACCGATAAAGTATGCATTTATCGGTTAATAGTGAATAAGTCTAAGCCAGAGTCTAAACCCAAGCTTCTAATCCTAATTCTAATCCTAGCGTTCAGCCTATAAGCCTAAATTGCTGACAATATCTGCAAATTTGAGAAATCTTCTGGTAACACAAGTGTACACGACCCATATTTTTTTCAAATCGTATCAATTTCTCGCACAAATTCCATTTTAACATAACAAAATATGTTAAAATGAACAAAGTGATCCATCATCAGAGTGGCGGTGAATTTCGACCGTCACGTAATGCCGCTGTAATCAGGGCACGAAACCGCTAAGTATTTTTAAAGGAATATTCCAATTAACCGATCAAAATTCAATACCATTAATTCCTGCGAATAATTTGCAGCTGCAAAAACTTCAAAGCTGTTTTGTGACCAAACTTGTAACAAAAGCTTGCACGTGAGTATTTGGTTATAGAAGAAATTCCTGGCATCAGCCTAAACTTTAAATATTTCATAAATAATTGATAACAACAACAGTAATAATAATAATAATAACAATAAAATGAAAGACTAGAAGACAACAATACTTTATCTGAGATTCTTAACTCTATGCCCCTGGTATTGCCGACCATGAACAATTTGGCCAATGTTACTTTAAGGGGCGTAACAGTAGATTAAGCGTATTCCTAAGCCTAAGCCTAAGCGTTGCAAAAATGTGTTCCTAAGCCTAAACAAAAAATGTCATCTAGAATCTAAACGTATTCTTTTATGGACCCACCAGGAACCTGGACGTCCCTTAAAGTAACATTGGCCAACAATTTTATAATCATGTCACCTGTATTTTCTCTTGAGCGACCAATGTTTGTGATGCCGCAACTCCAGATAAAGCATATTTCTAAGCCTATGCTTAAGCAAAAAATTGCCTAAAATCTAATCCTGCGCTCTATTACAGTTGGGCGAGATAACGAGACGGTCTTAAAAGTAAACGAGCCGCTTATGCAGTATAAATAAAGCCGACATTGGCAAAAAGTTAGCATAGCATACTGTTTATAAATAAAAACTAAAATTGCAAAATACTGCTGTAGAGCGTTTGACAGTCGACTCCGCCCACAAAATCTAATCCTACTCGTTTACAGTCGTGCAACAAATTAAGCCGCGGACCGAAACGTAACAGATGAAGTCAAAAGCCAGAGCATAGCAGCTTTATTGCCGTTTTGAATATTGCGTGATAATCCATTAGCAGAAATTGAAAAACTTCCGAGTTTTACGACTAAAACTTTTTCAAAAAATATTACCACAATCAACGCTGTTTCAAATTGATTGCGAGCCCCAGGAACCTTTGCGGTGGTTTGATCGGACTTGAGACCAAGGGTTTGGCCTGCCTTAACGAAAATCAAAGCCAAATCCTGAGCCTGTTGAAGCAAAGTGTACGCGACTTAGATTTGAAAGTTTTAGCATTGTAGATACCGAAAATTGACAACATATATACATAACATATATACAATGCACAGAGATTATCAGCCACATGGTTGGAGCGTAGTCAGCATTTCGTGGGATGTACCGCTTTATTTATTATAGAGACCTGTCAACTAAACCTAATCTTAAACCGGAGTCGTCTACAGCGTGGGATTTTTACCGGCAGGTAAATACGGGAATGCTGAGTCAAATTGTCTCTTTCGGATATAGGCTTTTCCTCACAACACAACCTGAGTCAAAATTCGACTCCACCAGAGTCAAATTCGATTCACTGAATATGTTTTGCATTTTTGGTCGTGGTTAAACCTGCGGGTAAAAAATCTTATTTCTCTTATTAAAGCGTGGGTCGGGTAAAAAATCATCACCCACATCCCGCGCTGAGACGTCTCCCTGTGTTCCAGCGAGCCGGCCTCGATAAGTAAACTTACAAAATAATCAAGAAGTTGAAAATAAAATTATTGAAACCATTTCAACCACCTAAACAGTCCTAGTTCAAAAATCTACGAACATGATGTTTTATACAAACAAACAAAATTTATAAGCTTGATTCAAACCATAATTAAATTGACTTTAACAACGAAAACAAACACGGAATGCGTTGAAATACCCATAACATTAAAGTAGAGATCACACATTAGTTCGTTGCGGCGGGTCGTATGCGGTTCACAAGGCGCGTTGCCGTAGACGTTCATAGAAATTCGGCGGTGCCAGATACGGGTAACGTGGTTCCATGGTTCGTGCGTCTTCAGGTTTACAAGTGTAAACTTCTTGAACTCGAGTACACGTTTGGCATTCGACATTGCAACACCAAATGAAACGGCACTAAAAATGTTGGCACCAGTGATATATCTTAGATTTTGCCAGTAGCCAGAGGTAGGCCAGTATGGCTCAGCCCCCGTAGAACAATTTTGTCCCCCGCTAGAAAATTTTCAACCTTGCTTTAAGTCACTGAAAACCCTTATACGTCTCGTATGGCAAGTGTTTAGGCACCCTAGCAAGGTGAGCTGGTTACGGGTCTAAGAAAGATATTTTTCGCAATATGACATTTCAAAGTTTTCAATGACTGTTTAAAGCAATTTGCTGTTTCAAGGCTTATAAATTAAGCCGATGGTGCAAAAAGATGCGTTTATCTTAAAGTTACAGTAGACATGACACTGGAAAATTCAGAAACATAGCTATGAGGTGTGGGTTTAGAACCAGTACTCAATTGGAGCTGGGTCTACAGCCATTAATCCATTTGGGGTGGGTAGCAACAAAGCTGCTGTATGAAGAAGGGTTGCTGGTTCAGCTTACCCTGCATTTTTCATGAACAGTCTCGGTTCGTGTATCGTAACCACGGCCACAACACATTATATTGCAATTATCTGGTCCTGTTGACGTTTTGTTGCAGCGCCTTCCGTCTGTGCCAATCGAACCTAAAATTGTTTTATCGTTGCTTAAAATTTCTGTCGCTTAGATAAGAAAGTGTTTTTGTTGATATACAACTTACGAATTCTGACGTCTTAACTAAATATTCATTGTATCTTTATTAGATATTCATCTAAATTATTCGAAGCATAAATACAGCCGTATTCTAAATTTGCTATAACACCTAACATCACTGAGTACTAAACTGTGACGAATTGCCCGATTAGCCTGATGGAATTTAGGTCAGTCAACAAAAGTGAAAAAGCTTTGGTTACGTAAGTATTTTTCTAAATATCCTACGGTCCATCGGGTTCATATCGAAGTGCCAGAGTCCATTTTTAAAGTCAAATGAATCCTGGCTGTTAAATATACTGGAAAAATGTGCTAAATTTGTAAACTCATCGTTATGCTGGTTCGACAAATTGGTTAAGACACCGGTGTCGTATTATTAATTCTTACCAGTTTTCGGGTTTGTCACACAATAATCTGGTGATGGTTCGAAAAATACCAAATCTGATTTTCGAATATTTTCCTGGTTTCGTTGATTTCTGGCTCTTTTTGATTTTCCACCGCCTTTCGACACTAAATACTGTTTGAGTTGTGTTGGGTTAAATTGAGGTTTGAATTCAGGTTGAAATTCAGGTTCAAGTACTGAGTCGTATCGCATTAGCGTTGAACGGGTAGGCGAATATCGAGTCATTGCGCTGAGTTCTGACGCTGGAATTAATTTTTCACCGTTTTGATGCGTTCGCACCTGAAATTTAGTTTGCGTTCAAAATAAGTATTGAACAAAATAGTAAACCAGCAAGACGTGCTACATCTATCTATATAATTAAAGCTAGAACGTCCCACGTACGTATTTTGAGCAAAGTTTATATATACTAAAACTTTATAGTTCTAAACACAAAATTGTGTAGATTTAGGTTATACATTGTTTTATAAGAATTTTAGTTGCGTTGTGACATTTTTTGCCAGAAAGATATTAGCTATGGTTGTAAATATTGCAAACAACTTGACTAGTAAAATTCAAGACCAGAAAGATTAGGTTTCGGGTGTGATATTTAGATCACAAAAATTAGTCTAAAGCTTAAGCTTACTCTTTTCTAGTCCCACAGAAAAACGTTCCGCCCCTGATTTTTACATGGGCCGCAGTTTGATAGGATTCGTCAATTTTCTTCTTAAGAAGTTTGACTAACCTCAGTTGCGTGCTGGTATTTCTGACGCAGCGCTCGTCCAACATTATGAAAATTGCCGACTGACCGCCAACAAGTTCTCGTTGTACACGATCCAGACACACCATGGCACTTGCAAGCGCGTACAAAACCTTTTTGAACGGCCTGAAATTTGTAACAACAATCAAAGAAATGATTTTTAAGCAAAACGGTCTTTATCTTAACGTCTCTGGCGAAAAACTTCTAGTAACAATGGTGGACTATAGAGACCAGGGTGCATGTAGAAGGAGTGCTTTATCAACGTCCTTAATAGAAAAGTTGTTATGATAAAATGGTAAGGTCCCTACAGTACAGGATTTGGCTTTTATGCCGCGAATGTTTAACCTAGTTTCAGGATTGTTTTACTGTATACTGCACGCACCTTCGACGGAGCATTGGTTTATAAAAAATGGTAAGGTCCCTACATTACAATTTTTTACTTCTATGACATAAAAATAGTGTCTGGCTTCTCGCTCGCGAAGACATTTTCAAGATAAATTTTCGATATTCAAAACTGATATAAGCTTAATTTCACATAACACTGATATAAGCTTAATTTCACGTATACAGCTGGTACTAAATTTGCTCAAACTATAAGGTATGTGAGAATTCGACAAGCCAGATATGTACGTTGTAAGTTAAACGCCATTCGCCGTGCTTGCATTTTCTGTTGTTTAAGTCTAACGGTCCGAAGTTCCCGAACGATATTTTCACACTGCCAAGTTACGGGTGCACAAAACCGTACTTGTAATAATCCGAAATTTCATCGACTCGACGTTTCGTCGACAATCATTATGCTTAGGATTATGCTTAGATTTATCCATAGGCTTTAGGACACTGTTGTGCGACAAATTGTCGTGCGACAAATTGTCGTCGAGTCGCACTGAATTGTTATGCGACTTGTAGCCAAAAAATGCACATTTACCTTTCGGCCAGCGCGACTATTATGCAAATTCATAAGTGCCATTGGATCACGAGTTCTTCTGTCGTTTGCATCGATGAACCGACGTGCAAACCGGGCCGCGTACCGGAAATTGTCCGAACATCTGCCCCAAATAAAATCGCCCTTTAAAAAGCTTTTTAAGATTACCTCACTTACCCTGTAATAGCGACCGCAATTTAATTGGGCTGCATACTGCTTTATTATCAATTTGGTGAGTTTACTGGTGATTTTTAGCCAAGGGTTTAGTAATTCACTCGGTCCGATATTTCACATAATCCATTAATGCCTAAAATCTTGGCAACTCTTCTGCCAAAGTCTGGAATGATATATACATACATATATGCATACATGCAAACATACCACAGTTAATAAAATTTTTTGGCCACAGTTTTAATTGCGAAATTTTACTAATTTTTATCACAGCGAAATTTTGCCATTCAAATGAAAAGAATTTTGCCAAAAATTACACGAAGACCAAAATTCAAGGAAACTTTTTGTGACCCGTTCGGCAAACAGAAGAGAAATTTTACTAATTTTTATCACAGCGAAATTTTGCCATTCAAATGAAAAGAATTTTGCCAAAAATTACACGAAGACCAAAATTCAAGGAAACTTTTTGTGACCCGTTCGGCAAACAGAAGAGAAATTTTACTAATTTTTATCACAGCGAAATTTTGCCATTCAAATGAAAAGAATTTTGCCAAAAATTACACGAAGACCAAAATTCAAGGAAACTTTTTGTGACCCGTTCGGCAAACAGAAGAGAAATTTTACTAATTTTTATCACAGCGAAATTTGGCCATTCAAATGAAAAGAATTTTGCCAAAAATTACACGAAGACCAAAATTTAAGGAAACTTTTTCTGGCCCGTTCAGCAAACAGAAGAGTAAATCAAGCCAAGTGTTTCTGAGCCGTTCAGCGAACAGAAACACTTGACTTGATCCCATAAAAGGAGAAAATTTTACTGAATTTGTCAAAAACAATGTTTCAGTTATTTTGAAATCACATATATTCACATGTCACTAACCTTTTGATCTTTTGAAATTCCACGCTTCGAATGGTCACAAGAACAAGCCGCTAGCGTACCGTCAGCACAGCCACGAGCCAGTGAGTGGACAACGCCAGCACTTGAAATTGCGTAGACGAATGCTGCTTCACGACTTCCCACTGAAACAGAGACAAAATTGTAGTTTTAAGGCTCTCAACTTTTAAACAACACAAACACACAAACACAGTAGCGGATCCAGAAATTTCTTATGCGGTACTGCAATATACGGTGAACGTAAACTTGGGAACGAAGCGAGCTAGAAGCTAAACGCTATTTTAGTGATAATTAACAATACAAAATTTTTATGGGTCAAAATAGAGGTGATACAGTAATCGAACCAGCGGCGGATCCAAAAATTTGTGACGGAGGTAGTGAGCTGGCCATGTTACGAAACGGAATTTTAACTGTAATGCTGCGAAAAGACCTTATCATTTATTACAAATAATTTCCTGAAGGTAAAAAAAGTGTAAAGTAGGGACCTTAACTGTTTATCACAAAAAAATTTGGACGGAGACGGGGAGTCGGTACACTTCCCTTGCCTTTCCTCTAAGTGAAAAGAACTTGCGTTTTTGAACCTCAGTACAAGAAACAGATTTGTTGAATTCAGTAGTGTATAACGCTTCCTAGATTTATCGTTATTTTAATATTTGCATTACAGTTAACGCGAAAACTGTCACCGTTGTAGGCAACGTTTGTTAGGCATACTATTTTCTGTAGACACTACAGATGTAAACAAAATTACATCAACAGCATAAAATTTAAACTTTGTAAGGTTGAAGAGGGATTTCACCAATTTTTCACAATAAATTTTCTAATAGGAGGGCTACAGCGCACCCGCTGGATACGCTCATGCAATCAGACAAAGAGATTAAAAAAAACAAAAACATATACAAACAAACAAACAAACAAACGAAAATAAACAACTCAATCCGATCAGAGTAGGCCAGCAATTACAGAACTGCGTTTTATTTGTTTTAACAAAATTTCATAAACAATATTTTGATTAATTAAAAGTTTTTAACTGAAAATTGTATTTTTAAACAAATGTACTGTATTATTATTATTATTATTATTATTATTATTTTAATATTATTATCCTTGTTGCTATGGTTTTCAGCTTTATTCGAAATATCTTTTTTCTGCTTTACTTTTTTGTTGCGTTCTAATTTTTAAACATCCAACTTACATTTGAGTAAAATTTTGCCAATGCCTCGCCCGCTACGACTGATCGTTGTACAGTTCCAGCGTTGATTTTTGAACTGATACTGGCATTCGCCGACACCGATCTAAAAATAAACAAAAAATACAGGCCATGAATACTTAATCCCGAAGCCTGACACTTGTGTTATTGATTTTGTATTTTTGTTGTGTTTGCCATGGTCGTTATTATGGTTTTGCTAATTCTACGTTTGAATATCTCTTTGTATGTGTATAACTGGCAATCGGATTTCAGTAAGCTATGTCCTCATCAGCAGGAGGACAATGATGGCAGACCAAGCCTGATCCGGCCTGTTGAGCTGCTTGACGATGCCACTGATAAACACTTGCTTACTTACTTTTACTTACTCAAACGCTGGACTGACTCATTTGACTAAAACATTTTCAGTGTTTGAATTTGAAATGTTTCCGTTTTAGTAATATTTTTTAGATTTCAGATTATTCCAATAATGAAAAAACATTCCAAATGTTTTAGAATTATTAACTTCAAAATATTTAGAATAATTTTGAATCTACTGAAAAGTCTGAGATACGTTTTGTAAAAATTTGATTCAATTTCACGAACAAACAAACAACCAACCAACAAACCAAACAAACAAACAAACAAACAAACGAACGAAAAAATGTTTATGTGAAACATAGCAAACTTAAGACGAACAATTTTACTTAAACTTCCGGGACTTACCTGAACTCCTTGAAAAACGGCTCGCATAATATCAGGATGCGCATCACAAAGCCGACGTTGCCGTCTTGTCAGACCAGGGATCAATTCACAGAGTACCCTCGATGGCTGAGATCTCAGGGACTGTAGTCCGTTTAGTGCTTGATTTCTGTTGGAGCCACGGGCGACACTGCCGACAGCTCCTAGTTTCATATGGGATAGGAACCTAAAATTAAACAAAATTGCAGTCAAAAATGTTATAATAAAAGCGCTCGGTAAACAAACATCATAACTGGTGCCAGGATTTAGTTTTAGAATCAGATTATTTTAACATGGAATTTTTTCGAGGCAACTAAAAATATTTACCTATTGGTTCTTTGGCCTCAATACATTGTTGGAATATGTTCTCGTATTCTCTAATGTGTGTAGCACTTAACGCTATCTGCTGATAAGTTCTGTAACTTCTGAACCAAACAAATAGTGAGCTTCGAAATTTAGCACGTTTCTTGATTTAAATTAACCCTGCTACTGTAATAAATAATTTCACATATACAGTAGCTGCCATTTGCAAGCTTGAAAACCTATTGATTACTGGTAATAGATGCTACACACAGTTGAGAATACGGCTAATGATCAAAAGCAGTCAACCAATCATCCTTACTCATAAACTCACTTTATAAGCTGATTGATAACGAACATTTTGTTGCATTTGCAAAATGCGACATCTCTCAGGTTATAATTGAAGTTTTTTGTACTAATTGCACTAGTTTGTGGTTAGTTTTGCTTAATAAAACCGCTATTTTAAGTCTAAATTAATTTTTTACAACCTTATCTAAAGTTTTTCTTACAGATTAGTATGGCTGTATATTGTCTGGAGTAGTTATTGTAATCTTAAACGATTTTTAGTGTCGCAAATGTTCGTTACTTTTAAACGAAATTTTGATAACAAAACTTACAAAAACATTTAACTTTTGACTTTGAGTTAAAATTTCAAAACTTGTAAGTCATTTTTGCTGAGTTGAAAATATTGTTTACTTCATGAGGAAAATGAAATTTTGACAAGAAATCTTTCTAAAACATTTTCAACTTTTAAAGTTAAATTAAAATTTGAAACTCTTAAGTCATTTTTGTTGAGTTGAAAATATGCTTTATTTCTGCGGGAAATTTTGACAACAAATTTTACAAAAACATTTTCAACTTTTAAAGTTGAATTAAAAATTTGAAAATACAAAATTATTAAGAATCTTAAAACTTACCAAAAACTGCACGATGCCGATGGGCAACAACACAGCAATACACTGAATACCAACGAAAGTTGTCTGATCCACAACGACGTCATAATTGAACAAATGTCGAAATATCTTCTTGTTATTTGTTAAAGTCTCTTTTTTACTTCTGTTTAATCGAAATGAAATGTAATCTCATTTTACTTAAAAAGAGTTAATTCTAAAATGACTAAAATTGTTATTAGATTTACAAAATAATTTTTCTTCGAAATGCATTTTTCATGACTTCTTGAAACTTTCTAATCTATTAAAAGATTCAGGGCGACGCTGAGCCGACAAGGGTGATGGCTGCACCCAAACTTCAAGTTGAGAACCCCAAAACGTCGCGTGCGAAAAGCCAGACGCATTTTAAAACTTCGGCGGTTTTTGTTTCAACCCGCTAAGGTGGGGCCCCTTTAAGGGTGGAGCCCCCAAATGGGTGAATGGCGCTGTGGCCGCTCGCTCCAAGCCTGCGTGGCCGTACGGCGCCGTCCGTCACCATACAGTATCGTACGTGAGTAATTCCGCTGGACGATGAAGGACGACGCCGAACGTCATCAAAAGTATTCTCTAAAAAACTTAAACTTAAATTATAGCTCAACTAAACTTGAATATCAGTTTATGTAAAACTTAAATGGTTGGACGGACTAACTAAACTAGAATTTTAAGTTTTACTTAAACTAATGTGTTTTTAAGCTTAACACGAGTTTAAGTAAACTTAATTTTAGATTAAAGTAACAAGTGCATCCGCGCATTTAAGAGTTCATTAAGTTTAGCTTAAACTGAAAATATGTAAGATATTAAATCAGTTTAAGCATAAACCTACCTGTTAGTTTAGTTAATCTAAAAAGTTAGTTTAATACTGCTGGATTAGCTTAAGCTTAAATCAAGTTAGTTTAAGCTTTTAGAGAGTATGGCGTCACCCTATGCTCATGAATAATGAAAAAGTATTAATCGTAGAATTTCAATTTAGTAACCTCAGATTTGAACGTAAAATCCTTGTACAGTGGATGTGCGAAACAAGCCTCGGTCGTATTTTTACAGAAAACATATGTAAGAACTAAAATGTGCATTGACTAGGAATTCAATTTAAAATTTATAGAAATACACCAACTACAAAACTGTCTGAAAAATACAAATTCAAGCAACCAATTCGTATCCAAAAGAAGGGAGCAGGGGGTTCAGCCTCTTGGCAGAATTTTGTTTACCTTTAGAAAATTTTTAATTTTGCATGTAGGCCGTCGAAAAACCTTGTATGCCCTTCTTGTAAATTGGTTTCGCCTCTAAGCAAAATGCGCTGGGTGCGGACCGGTCAAGAAATGTGTTCCCAAAATTACTGTACCGCTGTATTGCAAGACTTTAAAGGAAGGGTGTGAACTGAGAGGGTAAATACAAGGGCATCGAACAGCGATCAAAACAACGAAAACAGTTACCAGATATTGACGTATAAAACAGCTAAAGAATGCAATCAAAATTTTCGCAAGGTTTTTAATAATTTTAAAGGAAAACATAGTGAATGCATCGAAATCTTTAAAATTTTGGATGAATTTCTTAGATAAAATTTCAAACGGCACAACTTCAGCATATCTGTAATAAAAAACTAAACGATTTATACTTGAGTTACAACTAAATTGTGAGTATAAAATCAACGAAATTTCCGGTTTTTCCATATAATTGGAATGCCGAACCGGAAACGTATATCTGGTTCTACAACCTGGTCGAAGCTAAGTTTTGTAATCGCCCGTGTTCGATGTTTAGATCTGACTGCCATCGAAACAAAACCAAACGTTCGTGAGAAAATTTCAAAATGGATTTTTGCCAGAAGTGAAATCCGGAAACTGCCACATTTACCTCCCAAGATCTTGTTTTGATGATAACTTAAATAGACGAATAAAAGCCGCTCTTTCTCTTTATCTCTCACGCGATGGCCATTGTGATCAAAGGAATTTGAGTAAATTTCGGCAAAGTTAAAAGTTAATAAAATTCCTTTTAATTGTCTGTACAAATTTGTATATTTAGATTTGATGCTTTATTACTGTATCTAATGAGTGATAATTGTTCACTTTATGACTGTTATTTTTGGACAAAAAGGCTTTGTCTATAATTTTGACACAGAAATTAGAGATTTTAAAATTGTCAAATAAAATGTGTGAAAATGAAGAAACTCTGTGTACTTTTGTAATTCAACATCGATTCACAAACAATGCTAAATTTCAAACGAGCAAAAAATTTCACAAGATGCAATTTTTGTGACGCCTAAGTGAATTGGTCAATTTCCGCGTGTAACCGATATCCGTTTCCGTTAAAAATCGGTGTCCGTTTCCGTTATAGAAATACCGGGAATTCTGTTCTTTTTAAGCTCAAAGATTACTTGCAAATCACGTATATATCTCGGAATTTTTTATTACAAGGATGCTGCGAGTGTTTGAAATGAAATAAAAATTACGAAATTCGTTCCAAAATTATGCAATTTTCGGTGCACCCGCTTCTTTTTTCTTTGAAATTGTACAAAGCTCAATGAATATTTGCATATCTCAATTGTGTTGGCAGAAAAATAAAATATCTTTGGAACCATTATACTTAAATATCCGTTTCCATTATTTTTACTATCCGTTTACACCCTGGTTTATTTTAATACATTTCTATAAAGCCTATATTTCTTGGAATTTCGCTTAAACATATGTTTTGTTTACATTCTGTGCGCAAAGGAAAACGAACAGTAGCAGCAATCTGGTATAACCTGTAAATCATACTCAACAGGAATTAAATTTACCGAAATTTCCCTCAAAATTTTGAAAATTAACTATTTTTTCTTGAAGTGCATATGTCGTAGCCCAAGTCGTAAGTCCGCTTTGGACCAGCTCAATTCGAATTTAGGCTGAATTACGACTTGGGCTACGATATATATTATCGGCTGCATATGCACTTAACTTTAAATTATTTTTGTTTAACCCTTTCTCACATGAATATTTTCTATTTCCTCTGAGACCTACTAGTATGCTAGGATTCGAACTCCAGTGACTGGAGTGGGAGGCGTATATCATCACCACTCAGCTATGGGAGCTTGACGCTCGAGCCCGAGGGGGCTCTCACGTCCTCAATGTGAGAAGGGGTTAATTGTATCTCATATATGAAGCTGAGCTTATATTTCTCAGTTATAAGTGAACTCTCTCCTTGATGCCAGTAACAAGTTTCTTTTTTTGGCAAAGTAGGTGTAAAGCAATTTAGTTACACTATGTGTTAAAATTTTCACACAATTTGTTTTACAATTAAAACAATTAATAGATGCACGGGCCGGTCGTGTTTGACGTTAAAACAGAAGTTTATCAGCAGCGTTTTACAATCAGTAGAATTTTGAACAATTTTGTCGGAAATTTTATAACATTTAAATTGGCTGTGAAACAATTCCGTATTTTATTACTGTCGTTTAAACTGTGAACGGAAGTTCAAATTTGAACAGATATGCTTCAGATTTCAGATTGAAAATGAATATCTTGAGGTTGAATTGTTGTTAGTTGAAGTGAACCAGGCTGTTATATATACTTCTCTCGGCCCATGTATAGAACGGGGCCGGTGCAGTAGTATAAGCATATTCCTAAGTCGAAGCCTAAGCGTATAGACGAGCATATTCCTAAGCCTAAGTCTAAGCAAAAAATTAGTCTAAAGCTTAAACTGACTATTATATTACCTCCGGAAAAGCATCCGGCCCTGTTCTATACATGGGCCCTTCTCTCCTCAGATTGTAAATTTTTTTAATTTTGTTATCTTTATGCTTAAACTTAAGCTTAGAATTAATCTTTGCATTAGGCTTAGAATTAGGTTTAAGCAGATTCGACGAATCGTACCAGAGCAGTGACTCATGTATTCACCAAATTACATCTGATCACTTAAGCTTTAGCGTTAATCTAAGCTGGAAAATCCCAACAAACGCCTAATGCCGCTGAGGTTGCCTGAAATGTACTTTATGCATAAAGTGGTTAAGCTTACACTTAAACTAATTTTACGACTTTACGCTTAAGCTCATTCGTACGCTTAGGCATAGGAATATGCTTATAGCTTAGGCATAGGAATATGCTTAGACTACTGTTACAACCCTGTTCTATGCATTAGCCTAAATATTTTAGAAATAAGACAAGTTTTAGCTTAAAATTTTCAAATAAATTTGTTAGTAGCATCTATCATTTAACACTAAGTAACCTGAGGTGGTCATGAAATTAGAAATTGTTTTTTTCGTCCTTAAACGATCCTTATAAAGGGATAACTTCTTACAAAAATTCCGAATCGCTATCTCCTAAACCTACAGAGTGTAAATTACACAAACTGAATCAAATTCGACTCAGCCAGAGTTTAACATTCTACTCAGTGAGTCAAATTTCACTTTCGCTGAATCGAATTTGGCTCAGTTTGTGCAGTCCCGAAAAGCCTATTTCCCAGAGAGTCAATTTTACTCACCAATTTTTGCAATGTACTTTGTAGGGAAACAAAAAAACAGTACCTAATAAAACAACTATAAATAATCCAAAATAGGTTTAGGGAAAGCTACAGAAAGCTATTATGGCAGTATTCTGAAATTTGAGCCAGTTTACCATTAAAAATGAAACTTTGGCTTTGATAAAATGCATAAGAATTACGCTTAGTTTTAGAAACCTAAGAAAATGTGGATCAATTCAATTTGGCGAAATTTAACAAAACCTGAACCTCCTAGAAATTCGATAAAAAGTGACCTATCCAATGCAACTTGACCAGTTTAGTTCAACGGTACCACATTTATGGCTGATTGGCCAATGATTCAAACATGGCCTATGAAATTATATTGCAACCAAATAAAGATTTTGAAGAGAAACTATCGTTCACATATTCATAAAACGTCAAGCTTTACTAGGTTTATTCGTTAAACAAATTTTGTAAGCCATTGTAGGATGTTTAATATAGTCAAAGGTTAAATTTTAAAGCACCATAACTTTTGAACAGGGGTCTTGTGAAAGTAAAAATCTTATTCTGCAGCTACCCCTCAAAGTTTTACTGTAAAGAGATGCAATTTACGTTTTCCATATCATGTGGTAGTTTCTCAGCTCTGCAATCACTTGAACTATCCGTTATTACAAATATCGATTCAAGGCTTAGGTTTTCGCCAATAACAGGATTACTTATAATTTGCCCACAAATACTTCCACAACAGTATGCAACTGGGTGCATTCTCGGTAGGAAAGGATGCACCCGAACGCGTTGCAGTTTTGGCCAACCCCCCCTTTATATAGAGGGGGGGCGCAACCTGTGCGAACCATGGCACTTTATGTATCCGGTATCAAAAATGCTCCACGTATACTTTAATTTACGGCTATTGCATGAGACAGCGACCCCCTTAAAATAAGGGGGTCGGGTAAAAACGCAACGCCCGTTGATACATTTTGAACCATGCGGGACCTCAAGGATTGATCACTCTTGTATTAAGCACTCTTGGTTTGACAAAAGTGAGCAACTCTTGTTGTTCTGCGTGGTACAAAATGTACCAGTCGGCGTAGCGTTTTTGGCTGAACCCTTTGTTTAAAAGGGGTCGCTATCACATGAATACCCCTAAAGAAAACTATAAAAAGGGAGCATGTTTGATGCCGCATAAATCAAGTGTTATGGTTAGAACCAGTTGTACCCCCTCTACAAAAGGGGGTTGGACTAAAACACAACGCGTGTCGAGAACATTCTTTTCTGCACAGAATGCGCCCAGTTCACACTTGTAACAAGAGTCATTATTGACTCTTGGTTTAACCTATCGATTCCAGAACTGAAAGACAAAATACCAGAAAAATATGTCTAAATTTGTTCGGTTCAGCTGACCTGTCAGGTCTGCTGGCCAATGTAAAGAACAGTGGCGGAACAGTATTATAAGCATATTCCTAAACCTACGCCTAGGCCTAAACCTGAGCCTAAGTGTATGAATGATCATATTCTTAAGCCTAAGCCTACATTCAAGCAGAAAAATTTCGCGTAAATCTTGCGCTTACTCTATTGCAGCCCCACAGAAAAACGTTCCGCCTCTGATCTTTACATGGGGCGGTCTCTTTAATAGCGGCTTTAATTGTTCCGAAATTATTTTGGCAATCAAACTTACTATAAAAGCAACTTGGAATAATTGCACGTTGTTTTTAGTTAACGCGTAAAATCGTATAGAAGCTTTCATGAAAGTATTGAGAGACTGACAGCTCGAACCACTGTGCTTAAAGTTCTGCTATTTAAAACGCCACATTTTTAAGCACTCTTGTACATTTTCTATACATTTTAGGTTAAAGTATAGGCAAGTATTTCAGCAACTACTTAAGCAAGCCATAGAGATGCTGTTTCCTAAGCCTAAGCTTAAATGTGAACAAAGTGTTTAAAAGCTTGTTTTGGGTATATTTTCTGGAGCAAGCTTCCGCTTACTATACTTTGTCGGACCCATGTTACTTTAAGGGGCTTCCAGGTTCTTCTGGTGGGTCCATAAAAGAGTAGATGTAAATTCTAGATTACATTTTTTTGCTTAGACTTAGGCTTTGGCTTTGTCTTAGGAACACACTATTGCAACGCTCAGGCTTAGGAATACGGTTAATCTACTGTTACGCCCCTTAAAGTAACATTGGCCCTATTGTCGTAAGACGTTCAAAGCCCAACCGATCCGAAGGTTATTTAGCTAAGAAGTCCCAAAATTTCAAATTTGAGCAATTTAGACCAAACATCATTGTAGAAAATCTATTGCTATCTAAATAACACCCAATTGGCTCTAAAGTTGCTATTTAAACAAAATCTAGTGCCCCGTAGTGAATTTTACTTACATATATAAAGCGATATGCATACAAATATAACACAAAATAGTTATATACAAACCACAATATATATGAGCCAATTATGATCCCAATAAAATTTTTGAATTACGAATCTTTATAGCTTTCCGGACATGATATCTAAAGCCTTCTGTTTCGATCGGTGTCGTCCATTCCACCCACCCCCCTCTGACGCCCTACAAATGTAATGAGTCTGTGCTCATTTTGACGACTCAACTGAGAGCGATTTCGAGCTCCGTTAAATTACTCAATTATATGAGCGTTTCGTTTAAAACTCACAGTTCAAAGTTGAACGCGGCGTTGAAAATGTTTTGAATTTTAAAGACACAGCTGAATTAAACAAGCGCCCGTAGCCAGCTCACCTTGGCTAGGGGGGGAGCAAAAATGTTTCAGGAGAGGCATTCAAGGGTTTTCATTGACTTACAAGCAAGATTGGAAATCTTCTGGGGGGGGGCAAAATTTAGCCAGGGGGGAGGACTGAGCCCTCCGGCCCGTCCCCTTGGCTACGGGCCCGCAAGAGCCCAAAATATTTCTCAAGCAAGTCTTCTAAAATCAATTCTGCCGTTTATTGCTGCTATAAAAATCGAAGAAATTGCCAAATGCTACGCGTATCAATGAACGTCATGCATATCGTTTGGACAATTGTGATTGCACAGTTGCAGTACTGCCGAATGCAGTATCACGCGCGTACGATACCGTGCAAAAACGGGGGGTGGGGCGTCTTTCATAAAACCAGGAATCAAAACAATTTCCATGAGAGTTGAATATATCTGACGTCACAAAAAGGTGACGACACTTTAAGGGAAGCGTTATATTTTGAATGACGTCATGTGCCGTCAGTCACCGTTGCGGTATCGTACGAATCATGGGCCAATGTAAAGAACAGGGACGGAACGGTATTATAAACATATTCCTAAGCCTAAGCCTATGCACAACACTGAGTTTATTCTTAAGCCTAAGCCTAAGCCAAGCAAAAAGATAGTCTTATGCTTCACCTCATTCTATTCTAGTCCAACAGAAAAACGTTCCGCCCCTGATCTTTACATGGGCCGAATCATGTAACATAACGCTTGGTGACGGACGGCGCCGTACGACAAGTATGACGTAACCCGAAATCTACTTCCATAGAGAATAATATTTCACAAAAATGTATTCTTTGTAAAGAACATTTCGAAACAATTTCAAACACAACACGATCTACAGTATAAAGGGCAAATATTCTAAGCAGAAACTCATTCTGGCCCCAGGGATGGACGAGGCGTAGCCGCAACGTACGACTGATATGCATTGTAGTAACCTGAAAAGAGGGGGACTGATATTTATCTGGCCTGTCCAAAGCGTATCCCTGTTTCGGTTACGAACTGTCATTTATTTTAACCCGATTCGCCGCTTTTCGTTACTGATATATATATCCGGCATTGTAACTATCCGTCAAAAAAAACTTGAGCGATAATGTAATGGTATACTTAAGAATGTACTTTCAAAACTTAAGTATGCTTTAAATTGACGGGTTATACAGCTGAATATATTTTGCATCAAACACAAAACTAAAAATAACTATAATTTGCAGTGCTATCGATTTCAGATCAAACATATTTAACAATAGCAATAAAAGCATCGTAATGCCAATTAATCCTATACGGTGACATAGCACAAATTACGTTTGCTTTCAAGAATATGCTTATAATACTGTTCCGCGTCTGTTCTTTACATTGGCCAACACAAGCATCTCAACAAAATATTACAAAATGCAGTACGTAGAACAGCGTCCCTGATGCTTAAGCGACACTCACATTCCGGACAAGAAATAGGAGAAAAATCAATTTTTTTACAAATTTTCTCGTGTTGTTTTCGCTGTTCCACAAGTTATTTGTTAAAAGTTTTTACCGTTTTTTCTCATTTTCGTCCAATCCGTTCGGATGAAAACGAAAAAACCGTGTATTTTGTTTGATTTTTAACATGATCAGAAGTGGATTATTTAAACTTTTGAACCGTTATAATCGTGTACAGTCAAAAATTACTTATATAAAAGTTTTTTGAGAATTGCCTTCATTTGTATCTGAGATGCGAACCATGTAAGCTTAAGCTTTAAACTAATTATTATGCTTAGACTTAGGATTATGCTTTATGCTACTGTTACAGCCTCCAACAATACATGTGCCAAAATTTGACAATATCTCTATGAACCTTTATATGTGCAGAAATTACACTGCAAAAAACGATGAGTCAAATTGACTATCTCCGAAATAGGCTTTTCCTGACTATACAAACTGAGTCATTTGACATAGCATTTTTTGCAGTGTCGCATTTAAGGGTCCGTGTAGTCTGCCTCCCTTTTTGTACGCCCATCACTCTCAAATATTTTCTTGGCTACGGGTTTATTTTCCTATATATATTGTCGATTATTCAAGACAATTTGATTTAATTTTTAACACATTAATTTCTCAAAATATTGCACAAAATTCATCGAAAGAATAACGGTTGCCTAAGCGACGACACATTAAATTTAAAAATGCTATTTTATCACTGAATAAGTACTCAAATAGGTACCTTTTGATTTACGTGTTTTTTGAGAACTTTTTATGTTAAAGCTATGTGCCATACTTAATCATAGAATTTAAAGTCTTCGAGTATATACTCTGCTCTTTGTTGTTGGAATATAATTGTTAACCAGCCACTGTAATCAAAGAAACCATACAATTAGATTTTAGGTTAAGAAACAGCTGAGAAAGGTTACAATTGCTGGCCACTGTGTAGAACAGGGCCGTAACAGCATATTAGCATATTTCGGCTCATATAACTAAGCCCAAGCCCAAGTTTAACCTAGGCCTAAACCAAAAATTAGTCTAAAACTCAATTTTACTCTATTGCAGTCCAAGCGGAAAACATTCAGCCCTTGATATTCACATGGGCCACAATACTCGTATCCAGGGTTCAGCCAGAATTCCGGTTCCGGTTTGGAAATCCAATATTTTTCACTATCCTGTTCCGGTAATAAATACGGTAATTTTTCGCTTCAAAAATTTAAGAATGGCCTATTATTGTAGCTTATTTTTTATAAAATTGTTGAGCGTGTATTGCCAAAATTTTCAATTTGTGCTATACTCCATAATGTACCATACGTTTCAAGCTGCTGTATTTGTTTCAATATTTTGACATTGTAAATAACGTGTTTACACCCTTAAAACTGATACAATTGCTGAATTTTTCGGTAACAAGTATTTTTGTTTTCGGTACCGGTTCCGGTATTTTATAATTCCGGGTACACCCTGCCCGTATCGTTTTGTTTTGCATACTGAACACGGTGATTAAATCTAGGTTAATAAGATGTATAATTTCACCCCGGCCATAGCGAGCAAAAAATTTTGACAATCAAAAAATATATTTGTTCGAAACTCAAACTGTATATTTCAACTGCAAAAAAACCTATATTCACTATATTTCATTCATTGTCACAATCAGTAATTTTAACTTTCTCTGCTAAGAGAAATCTTTCTCAGATTAAGAAATCTTGCACCTTCCGTTGGTTTTGCACGAGCTCAAAATTAAGTTTACAAAATTTCTCAGAATTCATTTTGAATATTGCTTGACGCCCTCAATCAAATAATTGGCCCATATGTTACTTTAAGGGACGTAAAGGTTTCTGGTGGGTCTATAAAACAGTGTGTTTAGGATCTAGATTACAATTTTTTGCTTAGGCTTAGGCTTAGGCTTAGGCTTTGGCTTTGGCTTAGGCTTAGGAATACGCTTAATCTACTGTTACGCCCCTAAAAGTAACATTGGCCCAATAATTTAGTGAAACAAATTGACAAAAATTCATTCTTTTTTTTAAAATGTAAACGCGGTGTTGCGTAATATTAAACTTTTTATCTGCTCTTCTCAGGTTTTTTCATCTGTTATCTGAAGTTTTTTTAAACTTTTTTAGCATTATTTTGTTATCGAGTATATAATTCTCGGAAAAAGTGTACATTTTGAACATTTTGATAAAATATATATACGACACACAATTACTGACAAAATTTTTTGGATGGCTGACTTGAGTATAGGTTTAGCAATTCAAACGTGAGTTCAGTTGAATTTTACATGCTTCGAGCTTTGAAATTGATAATTTCTGTTTTATATGTTCTGGTTTTAACACTGCACCCTGTAACTGTACGCTGTATATGTGTAATTTTGGTTCGAAATTAGTTGTACAGAAGCCGGTACTCTGTAAATTACAATGAGTTGATTTAAGTAATTCAGCTTGCGAGTTGGTTATTTCTGAATTAATATCAGTAAACATCAACGCACTATGATTTGAGTTGATTCTTTCTCTAAGTTGAGTTGACTCTAGGTGAGTTGATTAATTAACTCAGAATGAATTGAATCAATTCAAACTTCTGAGTTGTGATAGTCCTAACTCCGACTGAGGGATTCAACTCATTCTGGGTTAATAAAATCAACTCACTGAAATTTACAGTGTAGCTGAATCGCGTACGCTATTTCGACAACCATCTTATGTGACTAGCAATCAAATTTGATATGAGTTAAATTTATTGAACGGTGCTTTGGGGATTAAATGTGATTCCGAAATTTTTAAAGATACGAGTCACAAAGCGCTTTTACAAGTTTTTGAATAATCAGCTGGATTGTCAAAACAATTGTCGTTTGAGCCTTAAAACGTTTGTGTATACCCTCCGAACCCCAGGATTGTTTTACTTGCCCCCTTTTAAGGGCCCGGGCCGGGCCGGCGTGGGTGCAGGACCACGAGGTCTCGGGCACAAAACAAAAAATACAAGAGCATAAACATAAAACTATTTTTCATATTTCACCAAAGTTTGTTCAGTTCAGCTTCCTTCAGAACCACAATAGAAGCCCCAAGCCCCTTGCACGAAGCGCTTCACAAACTTGAGCACCAAAACAGTTTAAACTTATCAGTAATTTTACCTTTATAACGCAAAATTGACAAAAAATTTTCGCACTAGAAAATAGTTTTTGAAACAGGAAAACAAAACATTTTTATGTTTACAAATGAAACAGTACCTCCCACATTTGCGTAGTAGCGTTAGGAAACTGCAAAAGTACCGAAGATCTAGGCTGGCTAAAGTCCATGCTACGCTTTGACTCGCAGTATCCATGAAGATTGTTCGGCATCACGGTCCAAAATAAGCAAAGAATACGGGCCCTTGTTTTAAACTCAGACCAATGTTACTTTTAGGGCCGTAAGAGCAAATTAAGCATATTCATAAACCTAAAACCTAAGCCTCAGCGTTGCGAAAAGTGTAAAATTATGCAACGGTCGAAACGTAAGCCTAAACATAGGCAAAAAATAAATAAAATGTAGACTTGTACTTTTGCAGGGTCAACAGAAAACGAGACAGTCCTAAAAGTAACATAATATATAATCATATTTAATAAATGGTGAGATTGTTCCAACATCTTTTTAAGGGCTTAATTCTAAACATTGCTAGCAATGAATCGCACAATTAGGCTGATCTCATTTCTACTATTGGTTTCATGCATTCAGGCAGTGGGTAAGTTTAATGCTCACAGTTAAATTTATTCCCAATCTCTATAGAACACGCCCGTAGCCAACTCACCTTGCTTGGGGCTAAATAACTCTCAGGATGGATATACAAGGGTTTCTGCAACTTACAAGCAAAGTGGAAAATGTTCAAGGGATGCCAAAATTTTTTCAAGGGGGTCATAGCCCTCCTGACCCCCGTAGCTACGGGCCCACCATAGAACCGTAGCGAGGAAGGCAAAGTTTATCTTGCCGCGATGCAAAATGATATTTTTATCTTGTTCACAAATTGTCAAATATTTGGAAACGTTGAAAAATTGTTGTCGTTTAATGCTATATTAAGTCAATATTTTAGCTAAGTATGTTTGACGTTGACATCCATTGATCCTATAATTTTAAACGCATTTCCGTTTTCACTATACATTCCAGTAAGTTGATTTTAACTCAGAATGAGTTCAATCACTCAGTAGCCTAAGATCACAATGTCTCACCCGGAATTATATCAGCTCAGAGCACGTCCATGTTTCCTGTTATTTAACACTGAAATAACCAGAAATGACTAATTCGCTCTCTAAGTTGGTCAATCAACTCAATGGAACATTTAGTATATATCTATGAAGTTTTCTTTGTTTCATCGGCCCGTGCAAAGATGGAGAGTTTTTCTGTGGTACTATAATAGAGTTAGCATAAGTTGTAGACTTATTTGTGCTTGGCTTAGGCTTAGGCTAAGGCTTAGGAATATGCTTATAATATTGTTCCGCCCCTGTTCTTTTACTTTGGCCGTTTCATATATACTTGGTTACATTCCTCGTCGAGTCTTAAAGTTCCTTCAAACTGATGTTTATTATTTTTGCTAAACTTAAGCTTAGGATTATACTTATGCTCGGGCTTAAGCCATTTTGATGTAAAGAAACAGCAAAAAAATAATTGGTCCATGTAAAGATCAGGGACGAATAGTTTTCCTTCCGAGGAACTGCA
This sequence comes from Enoplolaimus lenunculus, assembly GCA_030248215.1. Taxonomy (NCBI): domain Eukaryota; kingdom Metazoa; phylum Nematoda; class Enoplea; order Enoplida; family Thoracostomopsidae; genus Enoplolaimus; species Enoplolaimus lenunculus. Next base: position 90,948 of record JASANG010003970.1, on the reverse strand, counting down.
ATAGACTAAAGTGTAATCTTTAGACGATTTTTTGCTTCGTCTCAGGTATAAAAGCTTATCCTTACGCTTAGGCTTAGGAATTTGCTTACACTACTGTCGCAGCCCTTGTCAATACATAGGCCGTTTACTCGCTATACAAATATTACACACCATTGTGTAAATTTTAAGATATTTTTTTTATTTATTTGTGTTTTTTAGATTTATCACATGGCCCGCGGCATAAACGTAATGTTATTAATTTGTACAAAGTCATTGAATGCGCAACTGCACGCAGTCCTGTAAACTTAAATCCGTACGGGTGTTATTGTGGTGCAGGATCGCGCGGAGATAATCCAATACCAGTCGATGATATTGATTTGTTAGTTTAACTTTTATAAAATTTCAGCCAATCATCAGCGGCGTAGCCATGACATCATTTTGATAGAAACGTCATTTTTAACTTTTTGCGAGTAAACACTATGCACAACAGTTTCATAAATGTACGATTTTTTTTGGTTTTGCTCAAATAAAATTTGAACTTTCGAATTGTTTTCGGTCGCTTCGAACAGCAAAAATTAGCTTAATTCCAAATTTTTATGTTTTTAAATTAAAATATGGTTTTTTGTCAAAGTACACAAAACATTTAACCACGTGAATATTTTCAAAAATTCATCTGTTTGTTGGCGAAACGAAGCGTAAACGGTTGATTGCAGATGCTGCAAGGAACACGACGAATGCTACCGAAACGAACCATGCGATGATTTTTGGCTTAAATTTGGTCATAGCTACCACTGGACGTGTAATGACGGGGAACCATTTTGTGACCATGAAGATGATATTTCCAATATTGGTGAGTATTCAAAAATAAATAAGACCAAGACCTATTAACCCGTTGGCGCCAAACCATTTCATGGGGCTTGTTTTTCCGTCAGATTTAGCAGTCACTAATAACGTCTTTACGTTTGCTGAAATTACTTTTACATGCGTTCTTAGTATTTCCGTTTTTTACTGAAAAAAAACGAAAAAAAGGTGTTTCTGCACTATAAATTTCTTTGAGTTGATTTTAACTCAGAATGAGTTGAATCATTCAGTCTGAGGACTAGCAGAACTCAAAAGTTTGAGTTGATTCACAATTCATTCTGAGTTAATTACTTCACTCATCCAGAGTCAACTCAACTCAGAGCGCGAGTCAACACAACTAAGAGAGAACGTTTACTGACAGTAATTCAGAAATAACCAACTCGCAAGCTGAATTGATTAATCAACTCATTACAATTTACAGTGTGATCGATTCAATTTTTCCCGAAAAAATAACGCCGTAAACATGCATTGAGTTATGAATCGTATTCTGTATTTACTGGACTTAATAGGATTTGAGTCAGGAAGCAGTTACGCAATCTATGGTTAATTTACATGTGTACTACTAACATTAGTACATTTCTTTGGAGTCTATCTATCCACGGGCTTTGATTAGGTAACCAGACACGTGCTGATTCAGATTCAAAATAGAGATTCCTACTCTAATTACCGCTCCCTCTTCTTCGTGCGGGGTTTACGTTACCAATTGTGCACTTGGTACCTGTATTGTCACCTACCCAAACCAAGAGGCCAATATTTCAAATACCTAGCGATGCATAATATTATATGTAGTGTTGGTATCCATATGGGTAGCAAAAAAATTTAGTGTGTACCGTTATGGGCATAGTAACAAAACATGTACCACACACAAAATAAATTGTCTTAAAATTTCAAGACTCCTACTTTCTTAAATTTTCAAGACATAAATGTCTTGTATTTCAGACACTAACAGCCTTAGGCAGCTCAGAAATTCGTTTCTTAAATGGTTAAACATAAACGTCTTATATTCAAGAAATTGCTATTGCCAATTTATAAGACACAAATTACTTTCATGAAATGGTTGTCTTTTATTCAAGAATTAATTTTAGGATTTTTATGTATGTAAAAAAAGTTTCTCCGTTTATATTCTTAAGAGAGTATATATAATAAATAATTGAATTGCAAAGCTATTTCGGGTTGAGCTCAGGCTCCTCCAAGCTAAGTTTACATCTTGGACGTATCTTAGGTTGTAAAATCAGGGAATTTTATTGAGCTTAGCTTTTAGTTTTTAAGGCGGCTTTCCTAGCAAATCTCTTGTTTCTAAAGAAATATTTGCCTGAAAAATCAGCATAACAGGTCTTTTATTTCACACATATTTGTCTTGTAGTTCAGAAATATTTGTCTCAATCGTTTATGAGACACACTGTTATTTAAGACATTTAAGTATTAAAAAGTTCAGACACAGATTACTAAAAATCTTCAGAAACTAATGTCTTGCATTCAAGACATATATGTCTGGAGTCTAGATTAAGACATATTGTAGTGACCCGAATAAGATGTGGTCCCATTTTGAGTCACAATCAATAGGAGTTCGTATCCCTAATAAGAGTCCGTAAGCTGATAGAGTCCCTAAACCCTAATTAGAGTCCATAAATGTCAATTATCCATAATTGTAGCGTATAATTGACTCCAGGACCAAATAAATGTGAGTTCGAAGCTTTAAAGCGTACTTAAGTTTTGACAGTATATAATTGTTAAGTACAACCTTGCATTATCGCTCAAGTTTTGATACAATGCAAAAAACGTTTAATTCAACGGATATTTGCAATACCGGATATATATAAATCACGAACGGTTGCGGAGGGTGGGTTGAAAATAAATAACAGACCGTAACCGAATAACAAGGGGATACCTTCTGGAGAGGCCAAAAAATATCAGTCCCCTTTCTTATTCGGGTCACTACAGTAATTGTCTTGAATTTAAGAAAGTATTTCTTGAATATCAGAAAATGTTTTTGTGTGCAAGCGAACAATTGGTAACGTATCGAATCACGCATTCGGGTTACAACACTAACGCAGGAATATTATTCCATTGCAACTGAAACGAAAACGCAATTCAGTAGCATTGTGCTCTGTAAAAATGAGTCAATTATTTTTTAAAATTAAAACGAATTTTTTTGTTTATTTAAAGATTCGTCTGGAAACACCACGTCGTCGGCACGCAATAAACAATGTAAACACTCGTCATGTGAATGTGATGTTAAATTTGCATACTGTCTCAAACCGCTATCAATTCCGCAAGATCGAGTACTATGCAAACTGCACGAAAATAGGCTTTGGAATTGGCTTTTAAATTTAGGTTGAAAATATATATAATCATAAATGTTTTATTTTTATTAAATAAAAACAAATGTATCCATTTAAAGCGAAATGCCAAAAAAATGTTAAAGTGTGCTGTGTCCATTGTGCAGGCATAAAGGGCAGATGTTCGGAACAGGCTCTAACAATGAACGGTGAATCTGAGCGTAAACGAAGACCTTCTTTTAGTCCGATGACATTTTCGGTATCTGTTCTTGACATATAAAGAGAAAATAATACGTGATGTGCTCTTACGGATACTGCCACACATTAAAGGTTATACAAGATTGTGCTTCACCGTCGGCAAATTTTTAGTATCAGACCGAAACTTTCATTTTGTTTTTATTTCATGAAAGCCGCACGACTAAAAATCAGGCTATCAATTTGACATTAACTTTTCAGACACAGAAACCAAAAAACTTTGACCCCATTCCTGACCGTTCCGTCTCAAATACGAGAACGTAAACCTGTATAAAACACATGATTACCTTTATTTCTAATCGAAAAATTACTTTGTTTTACCGCATCAAAAGAACCTGTACATGCTATTTGTATAGCCTACAGCACTTTACCTCTTACAGTTCGCTCAAAATGATCAACAAAAATACGTTTTACTTACTAGACCGTTGTACTGATAAACACAAAACTGTATACAATTCTAATTTTACACAAACACGAAAAACGATTCTGACAAAGCAAAATTATCACTGTAAATTCTATGTTTGAACAATACAATTGTACAGAGCCTATCGCGAAACTTTTGATGCGGATTATCTCGATCCAACCGTCTAATGCGGGGTTCACGTTATAATCGGTGCAGGCGGGACACGGTTTGCCCATGTTGATTCGACGTCAACGTTAAAATTCGGGCTCTTATATACGGGTCAACAGACAAAACTTGAATGTCATATGACATTAGCTTACAAACCACCACTCTCAAATGATCAATGTGTACAAGGGATGGTATGCCACGTGATACTGTGGGACATTTATGCGATTATATGACATTCCAAAATTTCAACGAATATTATATGATATTCAGCGGGACAGCGTAACCTTTGGATACTAATAAATGAGTGAAAAGTTGGACGGTAGCGGCATAAATGTGCTTTAAATACCAAGTACACGCCTACAAATCGTTTCCGACACAAAATCGCTTAAAACCACAGCTTCATAATTCAAAAATTCAAATTTCAAATTCTAATATATGATATTCAACAGGACAATTTGGGTATGTTATCTCAAGTATGCAGACATTTAAAAATATATCATATGATATGAAGAACAAAAGGTGACCCACACATGTTCATAGCAGACAAATACGAAGTTTTGAATAACGATACAGGGTCTATAAGCAGACAAAATGTTACTCAATAGACTAATAGGGACAAAACGTGTCCCACGTTGCCCCGGTTATAACGTGAACACCGCATAAAATCAGTCGAAACATTTCGAGGTTCCGCAGAAAAACGATCCGCCCCTTATCTATACCGAGGCCTGTATACACATATCTTACCCTTCAGCTTACGGTTAGGAATATGTTCCGTTCTATACATTGGTCAAAAACTGTTTGTTAAAAATCTTCCTCTCTTAATACCATAAATTAGCAAACCTGTCACCAGAAACCATGGAAGTCAATGTCAAGAACATGATGAGAATAACAGTTTTTAAGTTAATAACAAATGAGCAGCTTTTTAGCTCAAGCGGATAAAAAATTTTTGTTTATCGCCAATTTTTAGATTATCTTTTTGCTAAGCTCAAGCGTAAGCAAAAAGTATTCTAAAATCTAATATATACTACTCTATTTCGGCCACACAAAAAATCGGGACGGCCATAAAAGTAACATGGGCAAAAGCACAATACAAAAACACATCAATCGCTATCACAGCCATAAACCAATAACTGAATGACACGTATACATATAATGACCACAGATCTATTAGGAATCGGAATTTTGAGAATCTTGCTTCTGATTTGCGGACGCTGCGTTAAATGCTGTTGTGCTTTCACGAGCTGGTGGCACTGTAACAAAAAAACTGAAAAGAATGTAAATCACTTGGGCCACTCTTAAGACAATACATCTTATAAACATCACATAGAGATAACCCAATGTTTGGCCGATGCATTATCAGAAGGTAGAACATAATGAATGCCATTTAGAACCACTCGCTGTAATCAGCTATAATTAAGGTCCTACAAGGATTTAAGCATTAACCATTTTCAGACATTCTTTGTTCTGTCATTTTATGCCAAGTTGACTGCGATATATTGGTATTTTCCTCACAAATAACAATTCATTATAGTTATGTTATATTGTTCATCGATAAATTTCAGATAGTGCAGATTGAAATGCCAGACTACAGCCTATTTTTGCCGTAGCTGAATTTGCGGTTACCCTCATATTAGCTGTCTGTCATAAGTATTTACAAACATTTTGAACATTGTATAAGCCCAACTTGGCTGACCGTCGTATCATTATGGCTACAGATTTTTAAAAAACCTGAGCTCAACAAGCAGCAATCAATTAAAAACCATTGAATGTGAACGTCGACCTTCCAGTTGTCTTTAAACCCGTGCACAAATGTTCATTAAATAGTGTATTAAAATTATACGCATATTATACATAAGGTTTGTTATTTATTAAATTACACTGCGAAGTATCACAAACTTGAAAAGTTAACTTAAACAATTATAGTTTACTTTATATGCTACTTACAGTCATGCTTTGAACCAACGTAATATCCGACAAAACAATGCTTGAGCATATTTTCAAAATTAACCCAAGGATGCACCTGGAATAAAATTGCAACAAAAATTCCACCAAAATCATATTTCATATCAGGAGCTGAAACATATACCTGTTAATAGGAATTCACGTTTAAAAACCTTGGGGTCTTTCACAAACTATTTTGGACACTGTATATCTGGCAATTGGCTCAGCTTTCATCAATATTGCAAAAACAACTCTAATTTAGGCCAAATTAACTAATCATACAACACTTTTGGGTTACCACAACCGAATTATCATGCCACACAACACTATAGTTTTAGTATATTATATGCCCTGCTGTGTACAGTTGGCCGTGATAAACGGTCAATTCGACTGTCATAACGTTGTGTTTGCACGTTTGTAAATTTGTAAAGGTATGCAGTTCGCGTAAACATATGTGGTTATTGGAACTTTATTAAGTTAGATTCATGCAGATTGTGCCAGCCCTTTCAAGTTTGAGCATGCTAACTGCTACGTAACGTACCTATATAATACACTACCTGATCATAAATTGTGGTTGCGTCACTGCCAACACCACGCATCAGTTCTTCTACACCACCTGGATGATAGTTCATGAACGGCGTAACATTGTAAACTTTTCCTAAATATATTTAAGCCTTATTGAATATAACAAAAAAATCGCCAGCCAATGAACGATAGATGCAGGGTGCAATCGAAATTCAGATTCCGTCAGAAATCCGATCCAAAATGAGTTCCGATTCCGATTCCGACTGCACGATCAATCGCAATTTCCACATTTCAATTTTCTCCTACTTGTTCTGATATGTTGTATAAAAATTCTGCATCATTTATCTATTGAATTGTTTTCTATAAGTTAACTTATCGACAATTGATTGTAGTTTAGCTTTACGGAGCCAAAAATGATTGCCAATTTGTTCATGCGAAGTTTTTGAGAATCGTTGCCAGCCAACAGACACCCTAAATCAACTCAATATTATACTTGTTAATACAAATTATCCGTATACTCACAAATTTTGCAGTTCCGATTCCGATATAAATTTGTTGCTCCGATCCCGATTCTGGTGTAATCCAGTTCCGCTTTGCACCCTAGATAGATGATATTACTATATCAGGAACTATATTACAAGAAAAGCAGGAAAAACGCGAGAATTTACTTTTCTACCGAAACAAAAAGTGGAACGTAACAGAAGCTGGGACCGGAACAGTAATTGTAAAAATATTAAATCACCGGGTTACTGCTAATTGGCTATAACGCTAAAATTGTTATTTAAACACCTGTTGTGCGAAATTTTTCGTAGATCAGACAGTAATAAATATAAGTAATATACAGACATAGCACAAATTGAGAAAGTGTCTGACTTGCGGTAATATTCTTCAGAATTAATATATATTTTAAGTTATGCTTTATGTTAATTTTCCAGAAAGCCGAAACAAACCCCGTTCCTGCATCTTTGAATGCCGGAAAAGGAATTGAAGTTTGCGAAGCCCTGCAAAGTACTGACAAAAATTATACATATGAAGTGCTTAACATTGTCCCTTTAACAAATCCAAAACCAGAATCTATAATCTCAGTTCAATTTATCTATTTGCAACGCAGAATAAACAAACAGAAACCATGTACCTTTCAACACCATCCACGCATCATCTTTTAAGCTATGTTTTTTCATATCATCAGCTGTCACCCTAAGTAATTGGCCGTTCGTCCCCGCGAGATCTGTAGCATTTTTAGAGAATCGAATCCAATTAATTAAACTATAGCCTGGCGCTAGCACAACCCGTCTTGACGATTTAGACTTCTGCGAACTCGAGCCGTCCTAAAAACAACGAAGCGTATACCTACCTAATTCATAATGTAACGGTTACCTACACTGGTAATTGTGTGTATTTTAAAAATAAAATTAACAACTGAATCACAAGTTTGTATATTATGTACGTAATTGGAATATCGTGTCTAAAATATTAACCGTGCGCTCGAAACCGCACCTTGGTGGCTTTGGGTACTTTAGTGTTTAGTTTAATGATGCCAACAATAAGAATCATATTGTAAACAAATAAGGCTGCACAGTTACACATATATTGGGATTCGTCATGAATAGCTGTGACACATCTAACCTGTAAACGAGACTTCGAAAGGTTCAAACTTCATGAAAAATATCTTTAAAACTTAATTTTTAGACGCCAAACACAAGAAACGGAAGCTCTAATGCGATTAGTGGTCTTACGCTAGCGTATACGAGATGATACATGGTAATACTACAAGAGCAAAACACGACAATCAGACAACAGTTAATTGACAAAATTTTAACGTACTCTATCGAGCGCACTCGCAGTAGATGCCTCGACAGTTAATGTTGATAGTTTTGACATTTTTATTTACACAGATACATTGTCAATACCTAAGTATCAATTGCGTTTAAAACAACACAAGGTACGGTTAGTATCTATGCTGGAACTTTAGGTTTATATTGGTATTTCCATTATCTGTAGACACTAGCTATGTATTTCATGCGCTGTGTCAAACTACGAATGTATTTTTATTTTTATCTAAATTTTAATTTTGAGCTCTGCTTTGAAACCGGTACTCGTATATTTGGACATTGCCATCAATGCTGGATAACAAGGGCTTGGCACTAGAGTCCGAGTTATAAATTTCTGATTATTGTAGAAGGTATAAAACGTATTTTTTGGATCACAAATTCCCCAGAAAATGGCCCCGGCAATTTATTTCTGAAAAACTAGTTCATTCCGCGGGAAATCCGGTCAATATTACTTTTAGGACCATACAAGTAGATGAAACGTATTCCTAAGCCTATAAGCCTAAGCCTAAGCGTTGCGAAACCGTATTCCTAAGGCTATTAAACCTAAGCATAAGCCTAAAGCAAAGAACTGTGCTCTAGCCTCCTCTTTTATGCGGGATTCATGTTATAACCGGGTCAGGCGGGACGCGGTTTGTCCCAGTGTTGATTCAACGTCAATGTTAAAATACGAGCACTCATATCGGGTGAACAGACAAAACTCGAATTTTAGCATACGATATTCAACGGGACAGTGTAATTTCGGGTGCTAATAAATTAATGGAAAGTCGGACGACAGAGACACAGCTGTGGTCAAAATACCAAATACACGTCTGCAAATTCATTTCCGGCACAAAACCGCTTAAAAACCGTGTCATAATTTAAAAATTCAAAGTTCAATGCCTAGTATCATATGATATTCAACAAGACAATTTGAGTATATTACCTCAGGTATGCAGACATTTGAAAATATATCATATGATATTCCCTGACAATATGTCGAATGTCATATGATATTGAAGGACAAAAGGTGACCTATACATGATGATAGCAGACAAATACGACTTTTTGAATATGATTTAGAGACTATTAGCAAAGAAAATGTTGCCCAATATGCTAATAGGGACAAAACGTGTCTTAAGCTGCCCCGGTTAGTATTGGAATTCAATTAAGAAAAAAGCATATGTACAATATGAAAATCGATTTAGTCACAGTGCCATGAAGTATTTGTCCACCAACCTTCTTAGGACTAGTGTCAAAAATAATGCTAACCAGAGCCTACTGACAACACACAATGTTTCTACATAGCCGGTTTGTCTTGACAGTGTTCCAAGGGAGTAGGGACAAAACAGAGTAGCTCGGCAGGGACTATTGACAAAAGGCAGACTCTCGCTACAGCGTTGTTTCTGCGAATTTTTCATTTCCTTAGCACAGCTTCTGCTAAAACACATGTACAACAGTAGTTCCTTCGAACAGTGTCTCGTCTTTACTGTAAGGACATTATGCACTGTGTACTGTGGCCGTAACGACATGTAAGCAGGATGTCTGTGAATTTGTGGACTCATCGTGTCTAATTAATATATTAATGCAAGCTATAACTTTCTGGTTATGACACTGGCTCAGATTTGGCGTTTATTTGTTTTTGTTCGAAAATCGATTTACTTATGCGGCGTTCACGTTATAACAGGGGCAGCTTGGAACACGTTTTGTCCAAGTTGATTCGACGTCAACATAAAGTTTTGTGATTCGAATAGCGGTTATGTAGACAAAATGTGAATGTCATATGACATTGGCTTACAAATATCTGATGTCAAGCGATCATCGTATACAAATAACCATTTGTCATATGATACTGCGGGACATTTATGCGAATATCATATGATATTCCAAAATTCTACTAAATATCATATGATATTTATACAGGACAATGGAATTTGTGCACGCTAAATAAAACAGTAAAAAATCGGATAATGCAGCATTAAATGATTTCGCAAGTTGAATTAGCTTTTACCGTTCTGTTTCTCGCTAAGTTTTTCCCAAAATATATTCCTAAGTACAAATAATTCAAATTTGAAATTTTAGTATCATATGACATTCTACAGTAACATCAAGCTAGTTTACCACAACTTTGCAGACATTTTCAAGCATATCATATGATACTCGCAGACAATATTTGGAATATCATATGATATTGCAGTACAAACAGTAGATGTCACATCAGGATAGCAGACAATTCAAATTTTATGAATCGTCAGACAAAATGTTACCAGCTATAGTCATAGGGACAAAACGTGTTCCAGGCTGCCCCAGTTATAACATGAACCCCGCATTAAATCGACGACATAAAAGTAATTAAAGTAAATACTTAAGTAAAATTTGAAAATCTCAACCAATATTTTATTTTAATCAAAACACTGATATAATTATATTTCACAAAGACTTCAAAATGAACTAAAATTCACAGAATTTAAATTAGTTTCTATTTCCATTAAAAATTAGTTCGCTGCCTAAGCTTCAGTCCACTGTCTCTGCGAGACAAATGTTCTTCACTAGCATATAAATATACTTTTCGGCTCTTGAAACCACACGTTCCACCGGACGTAAGTGTACGCTTATAAATCCACAACCTTTGATGTTGAGGAAATTACACAAGATTAATGGTAGCAAGATGGTTCCCAGGGGTTTGTAAATAATTCCTGGCCCATGCTTAGTTTTCGAAGGCTTACGGCGACCTTTACGGCTATGTCTCCTGCGTTTATGACCTAAAAAGTTTATTTTTTTTGAGGAATACTAAAATTCATTGGTTTGCAATGAAATTTGAGTAAAGTATCACTTTTCGACATAACTTTAAATTATTTATACATTTGAATTTTTCTATTTATTTTGATAATTGATATCCAAGGTTTGACACCAATTTTCTTTCGCGGAGTTTTTGGCAGTGTAGACATTATGAGAGAAATATCTTTGGCAATAGTATTTTACAAGCGGTGGTAAAAAAATACCGAAGCATAAGCCAACATTAATGATTCTCATCTGGAACTGTAATGGAATTTGAAGAAAAATTAGGCAGTTAAAATACACAAATATACTAAAAAACTAAATTTTAATTAGGAACCAATAATGTGATTATTTGATTTTTGACACTTTTGAACAAATTAAGGTAATTAAAAATTCAAAAATTTTATAAATTATATATAAAATAGAAAAAATTTCACAATTAGAAATATTGTGGCATCCGCCGAAAATATTCGGCTGCAGGCGGCCGTCGATTTTCGGCGAAATGCCGAACCGGAAGCAATTTCATGGGTTGTGTTATAGGGAGGGGGGTGGTTCCTCTCGTGAGGTGCCAAGAAAATATTAAAAAAATTAAAAAAAGTATACGGCTCCCATTACCGTTGAAAGTATATTTTCATTTAGTTCATTTACGAACAATGTTAATATACAACGCTATATACAAATGAACATAAAACTGTCGCTCTGTTGAAAATTATTGAAATTCCAACACTTATATGTAATTTAATGAATCAAAATCACCCCGTATCTTAAACTTTGCTCAAACGTTTAAGTTTTTGCGGCAAAAACTTGCATGTGCCACTTGCATGTTCAAATTTGGTCACAAAGCAGCTTTGAAGTTCTTGCAGCTGCAAACTATTCACTTTAATGCATGCTATTGATTATTAATTCGCACCTTGTGAACGCACTTGCAAGTCGTTTGAATTTCACGCACCTACAGTTTGATTGGTCACTCGGAATGTTCCTTTGAAAATACTACCAGTGGCAAGTATTTCATGCAAGTTTTTGCAGCGACAGCGTCGTATGCTTAAGCCTATGTTAAGACCTTATAACTGTACCTTTTAACTGTTTTACTCTACTATGGGTGCAGCACCTATCGTCAGTTAGTAATAGGTTATTAAACAAGCAGATTACGCCAGCTGCGGATGTGAAACTTTGCTCAGTAGTAGCATTGATGAAGTAAGAAAAATGCAGCAAATATCAAAGTTTTTCATTGGTTGGTTAGAAATTTTTAACCCCTATTATAAACTGGCGTTATATGCTGCTACTCAGGTCAGAATATACATGGAACTAGACATAGATTCATGGTTCAGATTTAGAACAACAGCCCATATTCTCAAATGCGTATAGCATCTATCATCAGTTAGCGATAGGTTTTCAAACTGACGAACATCTGCAAGTGCACTTCTCAAAATTTGTACAGAAGTAGGCCAAATCAAACGCGAATAATGTGCTGAATTTCGCACGTCACAATGCGCTGGTTCCAAAGTTACAGGTTATATCATTAACTGGTGATAGATGCTACACACATTTGAAAATACGAATTCAGGTCTGGACTCAATGCAAGGTAATCGGATTAGATTGAGCTATTAGCTCTAGTAGATGTTGACCTAAAGTTGAAGTTTAAGATTTGCTCAAAATCACCTATCGTATACATTTTTTAATATATATTCACAGATACATAGAAAATTGACAAATTTAATATTAAAACATCACAGCTTCGCCATGGTCATATCTCAGAACCGCTAGGAGCCAACAACGTAGCGATTCCGATTACATTACTCTATACGGACCTTGCATTTTCAAATACTGAAATAAACACAATAAACATAAAATATGACAAATGTAACGGACTTACCTATATATCTAATCCTAAGTCTACGCATAACCGTAAGCCCCGGACACGACCGGATATTAATACATCAGATACCGGAACTAGATATAATCCGGATTAGCATCTAAATTGGTACACTGTTTGCAGTATTTGAGTCCCGAAAAAGTATATGTTTACTGAAAATTACATATTAGCTTGGATTTTTTATTTTTTACTTCAGTGTATTAACGTTTGAACGACTTGATTTACTCAGAAATGCAACCGTAGCAAGATTTTATTGATGGTCACTTGTAAAAAGCAGGTTTAAAAATTCCGGATCACCACCGCATATATCCGGTATACGACATCTTTATACCGGATACGCAACCGGATGCTGGTAGTTGTTTTTTGCTGAATATTAGACCGCATTTGGAAATCGTCGCACCATTAGGTACACTTAGACATAAGCCTAAATGTTAAGCACTGGCTTAAGCCTTAAGGTCTCTAAGTTTCTAGTCTTACATTTATCAGGGCTTCTATAATTAATATGAACCTGACATATTAAGAAATAAAGACACCTCAAGAGTATTTACTAGAATACGAAGTATATACTTTTCCATTTAGCGATCCGTTTTCAAAGTGGCGAAATTGTTTCATTGCTAATTTTTCAAATTGGAACAGAAGTGAAGCAAATCAAATGCAAAAAATGTGCTGAATTTTGAACTTCAGCTTTAAGCCTTTAACTGCTGGTTCAAAGGTTTAGCCCGCCTATCACCAATTGGTGAGAGGTGTTAATATACTGATTTGAGAATGTGGTCACTAGTTTAACAGTCATATGCTCGTTTGAATTTAAAGTTTTTGAAGTGCATACAAATTGGCTTTGAAACAAAACTTGCACGTGTAAATAGAATTTAAAGCAGTTTAATCCAAAAATACTTACCTGGATAACGAGTGACGGGCCACCGGCAGTAATTTCCGGTGGAATTTGACTCAACGGACAATTTTCAATGCTCATTAGCTCTAAATTTGAGCAAAGCACCAGCTCGAAGGGTAAATTGTGAAGACTAAAGTTGTCGTTGATGTAGAGCGATTTCAGACTTTCGAGGGACCCTGAAACTAGTAAATATGTAATTTGAGTTTAAATTAGTAAAATTGAAATATTGGCCCATGTTTACATTTTAGGGGCGTTCAGGTTCCTGGTGGATCTATAAAAGAGTAGGTTTAGATTCTAGATTATATTTTTTGCTTAGGATTAGGCTTAGGCTTAGGCTTAAACTTAAAACACATTTTTGTAACGCTTAGGTTTAGGCTTAGGAATACGCTTAATTTGCTGTTACGCCCCTTAAAAACAACATTGGCCGAAATATTTAAAAAAATCTTATACTGAAAACGAATATATTCAGTTGAAAGTACGCTTAAACTTTTAGGCTAACGATGCGCGTTTTCAACTGTTCAAGTTATAGTTAACTGGTGATAAATGTTACACACATTTGAAAATAAAGTTCCACTGTTCGTAGGTTTTTCATTATACGACTGGAACTTTGAACGCAGTAAAATTGTGCAAAAACTCAGCTAAATTTTCACTATGCATTTAAAATATCTAAAACACTAAATTTTAGGTAATTAGCGTATCCCAATAAAGGAATCACAATTAGGCGCTGCGCTATATTCGCCGCGCGTCGCTGCAGGCCGCTCCGGCATGTGGCCCGACAAAATTTGTTTATTAAAAATAGTCGCCGGCCACTAAATAAATTTTGCCTATATTTTTGTTAGCGGCACACAGCGGCACGCGGCGGCATCAGCGGCTTTCGGTAAGGCGCGTAGGCGTCCGGCAGTGCGTACGGACGCGCTCCGACTCGCGACGGCTTGCAACACAGTAAAGTATAGCGCAACCCTTGAGCATCAGGAACTATTAAACGCGTACCGATTTCTTCAGGCAACGCCATTAAATTATTTTCGCCAACTCTGAGTTCAGTCAAACTGGATAACTGTCTAAAAATATATCGAGGATAAAAGGGTCGGGCCAATGTTATTTTAAGGGGCGTAACAGTAGATTACGCGTATTCCTAAGCTTAAGCCTAAGTCTAAGCGTTGCAAAAATGAATTCCTAAGTCTAACCTAAGCCTAAGCCTAAGCGTTGCAAAAATGAATTCCTAAGTCTAACCTAAGCCTAAGCGTTGCAAAAATGAATTCCTAAGCCTAACCTAAGCCTAAGCATTGCAAAAATAAATTCATAAGCCTAACCTAAGCTTAAGCCTAAGCGTTGCAAAAATGAATTCCTAAGCCTAACCTAAGCTTAAGCCTAAGCGTAGCAAAAAAGAATTCCTAACCCTAACCTAAGCTTAAGCCTAAGCAAAAAAATGTACTCTAGTATTCTAAACCTATTTTTTGTAGACCCACCAGAAAGCTGTACGCCACTTAAAGTAACATGGGCCAAAGGGTCAAATGCACGAAATTGCCACATGTTGGTTATTTTCGTTACTGAGAACTGTTTCAGTACAGGGGTAAGAAGATTTATACCGAGGGGGATAGTTTTCGTAATTCAAAATTCGTTTAACGCTACAGAAAATTATACATAAAGGCAAAAATGTCAGCAGAGGGGTCGACTAAGCGTATTTGTGACCCTAAAGACCGTAAATGTATACTGTAGTGACCCGAAAAAGAGGGGGGACTGATATTTATTTCGCCTTTCTAGAGGGTACCCCCTCTTGTTATTCGGTTACGGACTGTTATTTATTTTTAATTCACGCTCCGCCGCAATTCGTTACTGATATATATGCGGTACTGCAACTATCGATTGAATTAAAGTTATAGCCATATTGTCAGCTTTATCAGTCTGTCACCAGTTAGTAATAGGTTTTCACACAAGCCAACTATGGTATGACGCTAGTATAATTTTTTACATATAACTAATCCTAGTTCATGCAAAATATATTTTCCTCGGATAATTTCAGCCCTTGCATGCCTCTCCTGAAACATTTTTAGCGCTCGCCTAGCAAGGTGAGCTGGCTACGGGTCTAAATACAAGTCTTACCCTATTGTTCGCGGCAGCTCGGTTAATTTATTTGTTTGCAGTGTTAGTTTTGAAAGACACGTTAGATTGCCTGAAAATGTTTCTATTTAAAATTTAAAATTACACATAATTTGGTTTAACAATCATGCTTATAAAACTACTTTTTGACCAATCCTGTCTGATGTTTAAAACTCCAAGTTTCCATTAATGAACCTAGCATCAACTTTTAGCCAAACAGAGTTCGGTATGCTTTTCAGCCATAGTTTTCGAAACTTCCATGTTTCAGAATATTACTTATGATTAGGCGTAACTATAGACTTATGCTATTTGATTCCGGCTTGAAATTGGACTTAGAGTTTACGCTTAGGCATGTGCTTAGACTTGGATTTGGACTCAAATCCACGGTTAATCTTTAAAGCACGACAAAAGTGTGCAAGGGACGACAAAAGTCAGCTATTAAATAGTGTAAGCTCTAATAAATAATATTTCAACGGATTACACTACGAAATTAAGCTATTTTTGATTAAAGTTAAGACGTACCGATTTCTTCCGGTAGTGACTCTAAATCATTTTCTTCTAAATCTAATTCGCGTAATAAGTTTAAATTTCCAATTGTTGGAGGTAATTTCTGTAAATATAACAGCCAACCAACAGGGTCCAAAAACGCTATGCTTGAGCCTCGAAACATTCCCACAAACGCTACGGGTTCAAATGTTCAGGGTCGAACGAAAACCCTAAATCTATACAACATGAACGTAATTAAACCTCAACCTAAACGTCAAAGCCTAAGCCTGAGCCTAAGCATAAGCCTAAGCCTAAGCCTAAGCCTAAGCCTAAGCCTAAGCCTAAGCCTAAGCCTAAGCCTAAGCCTATTAAGCCTAAGCCTAAGCCTAAGCTCGCTTCTGGTGACGATTTTGAGAATATTTTACGAAAAATAAATATATCTTTGTAGAAACAAATTGTTTCTAGCATCCATGTTTCAAAATCAGAACCGCACACAATACGTATTTTGGGCATCGTTTCAGCTGAAATATTAATTGCGCTTAGAACAAACGATAGAGTAACTTCGGAACGAAGAATAAAACTGGGGTGAGTTCGATTTTAGCGCCGATGTAAATTTTGCATCCACTTGGAACTATGAAACGATATATTTAGCTGGAGTGGAGGTTCATCTGCAAACAAAACTACTCTTTCCCATTTCTGGGCAGCCACTTAAATGCCCGGGCGGGTGGAACTTTCTTCATAAGACACGCATAGAAGGATTTCACGTGACTTACAAGCGTGGTTGAACCAACCCATTAAGGATTCAAAATTTTCCCGGTGGGCTCAGCCCAGGGCCCATATTCTCAAACGTGTATGACAACTATCATCAGTTAGTAATAGGTTTTCATACTGACTAACTATTGCAGTTGTTGAACTAAAAATTGGTACACGCGTAGCAATAAATCAAATGCAAAAAATGTGCTGAATTTTTAAGCCTCAGCATTCACTGGTTTGAAAGTAAAATGACCTATCAGCAACTGGTGATAGGTGCTACACACATTTCAAAATACGGACCTTACTGTCTAGCAAGGAACCGTTTTACCTGAAGCATATTTTGAGACAAAATGAGAACGGTGAGGCTTTTGAGCAAATCGATATCGTCCGGCAAAATGCGGAGTTGGTTTGTGCTTAGGTTCAACTCAACCATTGTTGTCCACGTTCCAACATCTGCAAAACCGACGGACATAATTGAACTGTGTTTAGTGAAAAATGCTTATCGCGCGTTTGAGCTCAAAAATGGTTTGATTTTGAATTTTTTTCACATTTCGAATATTCTGTGCTTAAATTCAACTCAACCCCTGCAGTTCACTTTTTATAATGTACAAAACAAGTTATGAATTCAAATATCAGCTGGCATCTTTTCAAAGAAAAATGGCTTTTTTCAAAGGAATTTGGTGCCGCTGATAACCAAAATGTTTTCACGAAAGAATAAGAAATAATATTGCTTTATTATTCAAGTATACTTAAATCTTAATTCAGTTTTGTAATATACTTACTTTTCGGCTATATAACTATTTAAGTATATTTTAGCCAGTATCATAACAACATCAAGCACTAAATTGCAAAATTGCATGAAATACCTATATGCATTCATCGTAAATACAAAAACGCAATTAGTTAAGCCTAAGTTCAATGCAACGGCCATATTCTCAAATGCATACAGCGAATATCACCAGTTAATAGGTTTTCAAACAAACAAACTGCTGAAATTGCAGATCTCAATATTTGTACAGAAGTACAGTAAATCGAATGTAACACATGCGCTGTGAATTTTAAACCTAACCATTCTGTGGTTCGAAAGTTACAAGACCTGCCACCAACTGATAATAGATGCTACACACATTTGAGAATACGAGCTTTAATCCTAACGTCTGGTTTTGTTTTCGCCTCAGACATTTTACCTAATGGAAGCGCATCGAGTTCATTGACTTTCATGTTAAGTTTGGTCAAATTTTGAGCGCGTGAAAAGATGCCGAATGGAATTTTGCTAATTTGGTTGTGTTCCATGTTGATGTGCTGAAACAAAATCAATTGTTTATTGAAAAAAACTAAAGTTCAAAAAAGAAATCAAATGTTTATTGAAAAAAACTAAATTTCAAAAAAGAAATCAATTGTTTATTGAAAAAAACTAAATTTCAAAAACGAAATCAATTGTTTATTGAAAAAAACTAAATTTCAAAAAAGAAATCAATTGTTTATTGAAAAAAACTAAATTTCAAAAAAAGAAATCAATTGTTTATTGAAAAAAACTAAATTTCAAAAAAGAAATCAATTGTTTATTGAAAAAACTAAATTAAAAAACAAATCAATTGTTTATTGAAAAAAACTAAATTTCAAAACACGAGTTTACGTTTTAACAGCTAAAAATTTATATATTAAATACTGGCTGACAGGATTTCAACGGAATTCCAATTCCGGATAAAATTCCGAAAAAAATTTGAGTTTCAATTCCGATTTCGACTGGCTTCTATTCCGATGCCGCAATTACGATTTTTTTGGTTATGAGTTTTTAAGCTGATTCAACTTAAATTTGGCCTATTTTTTCGTTTGCTTGTAAATCTGTTTGTTTTTGTTAGTAAGTAATGCGCTGATTGTCAAGATGTGACTGCAATTGAAAACTTTAAACTCTACCTTTAAACGAATGACAAAATCTTCACTTAAAATTCAACTTCATAGCGGTCAGCAGTGATGTTAGCCGCACTAGTTCTCGCATATAGCTCGTTATTTGGTTCCGCAGCATCCTTACTGTAGTGAAAACGACGCTCCATCGAATTTCCTAATTTTCAAAAATCTGGTTCTTGTTATAGTGATGATTTCATAAGACTTCATATTTAAAGTTTTGAAATAATCAAAAGCTTAACTGTATTTAAACTTAAAGCCAAGTTGTTCCTGTGCTTTGAAAATTGACACGCTGCTCTTAGAATTGGCAGGTCTCCATTAATATAATTATAAATATAATTTTACAGGTTAGTATATCGCTAATTCAGTCAGCTAACTGTGAACAATACAGACAAACAACTTAGTTTTTGATATAATTCCTAAAACATAAATCCCGATTCCGATTCCGCTTCCGACAAAATTTACTTCCGATTGGAACCCTACTGGTTGGTTTCCACTTTGAAATCATTGTGAATTATTATTAAACCCGGGTTAATGTATTCCGGTTATTTCGGATATTATGGTGCAAAACATATCAGCGTCCAAGTTTAGGCTTTAATATATTCCAGGTCAAGGTTTGGGTTTTGGTTTTGAGAATGTCGGATCCGGTTATTTAGTTTTAAACGTTGCAACTCTAACGCGAATATGAAACCGTAAAAGTGACGCGGTACTTTTGATGACGTCAGGCGCCGTCAGTCACCGTACGTCACCGTGCGGTATCGAACGTGAATTATTCACTTACAATACGATATGGCGACGGGACGGCGACGGACGGCGCTGTCCAAGTATAGCGGCACCCTAAGACGTCATACCCAGTAACTGAAACTTGTCTGTTAATTGCACTTGTTTGCAATATTAATTTCTATATACGGACAAAGTGCCTTACAGCCGGACTCACGTCTATGGTTGACTGGTTACAATATAGAAATTTGTAATCAAACGGCCCAAGTTCGATTGAGCATCAGCGAAGAACTGAGATGTATAATTGAAGCGAAATATAGGAAATAAATTTGGTCCACAAAAATAAAGTCTAATGCGGGGTCCACGTTATAACTGGGGCAGCCTGGAACACGTTTTGTCCCTATGACTATAGCTGGTAACATTTTGTCTGACCGTTTATCCGCTATGAGATTCAAAAAATTTGAATTGTCTGCTATCCTGATGTGACATCTACTGTTTGTACTGCAATATCATATGATATTCCAAATATTGTCTGCGACTATCATATGATATGTTTGAAAATGTCTGCAAAGTGGTGGTAAACTAGCTTGATTGTCCTGTAGAATGTCATATGATACTAAAATTTCAAATTTGAATTATTTGTACTTAGGAATATATTTTGGGAAAAACTTAGCGAGAAACAGAAACGTAGAAGCTAATTCAACTTGCGAAATCATTTAATGCTGCATTATCCGACTTTTTACTGTTTTATTTAGCGTGCCCAAATTCCATTGTCCTGTATAAATATCATATGATATTTAGTAGAATTTTGGAATATCATATGATATTCGCATAAATGTCCCGCAGTATCATATGACAAATGGTTATTTGTATACGATGATCGCTTGGCATTAGTGATTTGTAAGCCAATGTCATATGACATTCACATTTTGTCTACATAACCGCTATTGGGATCACAAAACTTTATGTTGACGTCGAATCAACTTGGGCAAAACGTGTTCCAAGCTGCCCCAGTTATAACATGAACGCCGCATAAATTGTAATTGCAAAAAAAATTGCATTAGTGCAAGACTGCAGTTGCACGTGTACAACGTACCGTAACGGAACAAAATTGCGCTGGGCCACCTTGTGGAAACGCAGTGAAATGATTACGTGAAATATTGACTGTGGTTAATTTTGGCAAACAATTTAGAAGACCGTCCTGTAAAACACACAACAATTGAATAAGTACGACTTTAGTCCTACAAGTGTATGCTTTAGCAATTACTTAACCATTGTGTCGTTTTTAAAAGCTTAAGTACTTGAGTAAATACTTAAAGTTGATGACTTATGTAATTACTTAATGCATCATTCACATTAAATCTTGTACACTAGGTGCAAAATGAAAAATCCATTCCACAACACCAAGTATGGTTTTGGAATCGCAGCCAATAGATAGTTTATGACATTACAGTAAATTTTTAGTTGTCATTTTAGGGCCGGACTTGTACTAAAAGTTGGCCCTGGCACTCAATATAAACGGCCATGTTTGTTTATATATTCACAAAAATAATTACTTTTCCAGGATTTTCTTATGTTGTTGAGACTCTCAAATTCAAACGGAACCGCTGGACGTTTGCCCGGTAGGCCAAATAGACAGTCGATTCCGGCTCAGGCTTAGGTTTAGGCTTAGATTTAATTAAAAATCGTATTGCTAAATAGCAAAGACATTTTTGTGGTATGTTTTAAATTTTTAGGTTTGCGGTGGTATGCAAAGAAGAAAACAATTCTATTTTCATTGGATTAAAATTTTAAGATTCGCTTCATACCTTAGTGTAAAATGTGCATATTCTTAGTTAAAATTTAAATTTTGCCACTATAGGTGCAACCGCAAGTTGAGCGTGCAAGCTACATTAAAAAATATCAGCTGAATGCAGTAAATCACAAAATTATTTCATGAATTCAAGCGAGTTGCAACTGTGTTCACTCATACAAAATCAATTTCTCTATTTTAATATCGACTATATTGCTGCTGGAGTGAGTTGAACCAAAATTTTAAATTTCATAACTTTCACTCAAACATAGGCCCATGTAAAAATTAGATTCGCAACAATTTTCTGCGGACAGCAGTAGAGTAAGCTTACGCTTTAGACAATTTATTGCTTAGCGTTAGACTTTAAGTATAAGCTCATTTTTATGAAATAGTCTTAGGCTTTGGAAAAAATGTTTATACTACTGTTACTGCCCTGTTTTGTGCATTGGCCCAAATATATAACCCAAATAATCTATTAATTGATAAAAAATTTTCCATCAGAGAAGAGATATTTAGAAACCGTATGTGTAATTGGACCCGAGGATATATTAAATAAAACTGTTCATTCATGAGATCAATTAAGTTTCGCTTTCTTACAGAAAAAGAAAACTTTAATTGATCCCAAATAATTAATCAATTAATCATAAAAGTAATTGAAAACTGACCGGTAATTGAGATACGTCATTGCCTTCAATATGAAGTTCTGACAATTCGGAACAATTCGAAAGGGTTTCTGGAAGGCTGGTTAGTTTGTTGTATCTAAAATATAATTTGTTATTCGTTTGACTTGTGAGCCGCTTTCTGCCCGATTGCAATAGTGCAGGCTTAAACTTTAGACTAATTTTTGTATACGGTTACACTGTAAATTCCATTGAGTCAATTAATAAACACAGACGGAAAGTTAGTTTTTACTGAGTTTATAACAGTAAACTTTAACTCACTCTAAGTAGAGTCGATTCTCACTAATAGATGAGTTGATTCCGGGGGAGTTCATTAATTAAATCAGAATGAGTTGAATTAACTCAGGATTATGACTTCTGATAGTCCTAACTCAGACTGAGTGATTCAACTTATTCTGAGTTGAAATCAACTCACTGGAAGTTACAGTGTAGGCTTAGACTTTGTGTTAAGCTTATCTGTGCGCTATTTGGGGGGCACCAGTTAAATTTGGAGGCACGGTCCCCGAATGTCCCCTGTGGTTACGCGTTGAAAATGTTTTAAAATAGAACAGATTGAGTATAAAATATACAAAATAGACATTATTTTAGTAAATATAAAAATTTGTTCTAAATTTTAAAACGTCTTACTTTAGTCCAAGACTGACTAGCTTCTTTAAACTGCCAATACTTGATGGTAACTCGTTAAGCTCGTTACACTGTAATTCCAACCTAATCAATTCAACACAATGGCCTATGCCTGAAATATACAATATGCACGATACTGGCACAAACCAGTTAACATGTACTATTACTTAAACCTATATTCACACGGGCAAGTTTTTGCAACGAAAATATGGATGTACAATTTGTCTTTGCAATTTCAAATACGTTGGGTTGAGTTTTGACGAATTCGCAAGCGAAGCGAGCGCAAAGCCAGCCGTATTTTTTGTATCTAATGTAAATTATGACACACGTATTGATTTAGAATAACAGAGGGGGGCGGGCCATTCCGGCCCCCTCTCGGTACGCCCCGGGTATGCGCTATAGTTAAATGACAGTAGTTTTGATACGTACAAAACTTTAAAATTACACTGCAAAAAATGGTGAGTCAAATTGTCTCTACTCAGCCGGAATCGAATATTAACTCAGTTTGTGTAGTTAGAAAATGCCTATTTCGGAGAGAGTCAATTTAACTCACCATTTTTTGCAGTGTAGACATCAAAATAAATGTTGCAAAAACGCGTTATTTTCAGAATTTTGAAAGGTTTGGCGTGGGGGGGTGCTGTTTCGAATTTAGCTCACTTTCAGGTAACGTGGCAAGATGATTGTTTGACAGTAGACACACTGATAATCGAGTGACACGCCCAATCGCAGGCGATAGCACTCTAATTCGATTTTCACGAAGATCGATCATTTTGAGCGCCTAAAAATGGGCGCTAATAAAAAGAACCAGTCGTAGTTGGTCTACATTTATTGAGCGAAGCTCGAACACACGTGAGCCATTAAGGTAATATGCAAATTATTTATTAGCTAACTATTCATTTATCGGTTTTGGAGGTTTGTAAGCAATTTCCTCAGATTCCTCGCACCCAAAAACCCTTCAACCACCCTAATAATTATTGGAATAATTTAAAAAGTCCTAATTTTAGCTAACTATTCGATAATCGCTTTTAAAGGTTTGTAGACAATTTATTCAGATTCCTCGCACCTGAAAACCCATTATTGCTGAAATTACATTGCTTGTAACCCTAATAATTAGTGAAACATTGTAAAAGCGCCTAATTTAGGCTTATCAATTATGCTTACATGCAAATTATCTATTAGCTAACTACTCAATTATCGGTTTTTCACGTTTGTAAACAATTTACTCAATTCCTCGCATCAAAAAACCTTCAGTAAACCCTAATAATTATTGAAATAATTTAAAAAGTCCTAATTTTGTCTTGTCAATTAAGCTAATATGCAAATTAGCTATTAGCTAACTATTCAATTATCGGTTTTGGAGGTTTGTAAACAATTTATTCAGATTCCTCGCACCCGAAAACCTTCAGTAAACCCTAATAATTAATGAAATAATTTAAAAAGTCCCAGTTTTGTCTTGTCAATTAAGCTAATATGCAAATTAGCTATTAGCTAACAATTCAATTATCGGTTTTGGATGTTTGTAAACAATTTAGTCAAATTTCTCGCACCTAAAAACCCATTAGTGCTGAAATCATATTGCTTCTAAATGTAATAATTAGTTAAATATTGTAAAAAGTCCTAATTTGGCTTATAAACTATGCTAATATGCAAATTATCAATTAGCTAACTGCTCAATTATCGGTTTTGGAGGTTTGTAAACAGTCTACACAGCTTCTTCGCACCCAAAAACCCTTTAATGCTAAAATTAGATTGCTTCTAACTGTAATAATTAGTGAAATATTGTCGAAAATCCTAATTTAGGCTTAATTAATTATGCAAATTAGCCTGTAGCTAATAAACGGCTTAAAATTTTAAAACCCCTATGCGAGGTTAACACCGCAGGATAATTGGCTTTCAAACCAAAAAAGTTTATCAAAATAGGTTCAGCCGTTCCTGAGATTCTTTTCGGACGGACAGACGGACAGACGGACAGACGGACGGACGGACATCCACCTTTCGACCCCCAAGTACAAAACATAAAACGCTTCGCGAAATTCCGAGCTTCGCTCGGAGTTTCGCTTCGCTCAATAAATTATTCAATAATTCATGCAGTGGTGAATCAAGCATTTAAAGGGTTTGTTTGCGACATCGTCAAAAAAAGGCCTAGCGAGCAAAACGAGCAAGAAGCTTGACGCCATTTTAGTGCTAAACGTTAATACAAAATTTTGGTTTTGATCCCTGCCGTTGGATCCGTCGGCGAATCTAGAATTTTTATACCAAATTCGTCAACGGGCTTATGATAGTTCGCTTGGCCCATGTTACTTTAAGATGCGTCCAGGTTTTTGGTGGGTCCATAAAATAGTATGTTTAGATTCTAGATTGCATTTTTTGCTTAGGCTTAGGATTAGGCTTAGGAAATCATTTTTGCAACGCTTAAGCTTAGGCTTAGGAATACGCTTAATCTACTGTTACGCCCTTAAACTAACATTGGCCGTTCGAGTTATAGGGTAATTGAAAAACTTATGGTTACGGATAGGCTTTGATTTATCACTGTGCTTTCACGTTAGACTTAGCCTCAAACTTAGGCTCAAGCTTAGGATTAACGATATTTATAGGAACGTAAGATATGTTCGTATTTCTAAGTAGCACTTGTTAAACAAATTGATATTTCGTAGTGTGAAATTAGACTACAGATGAAATAGAAAATATTCATGTGAGAAATTGTTATTAACATTAAACTTTGCAATGATTGAATGAATGGCTTGATGGGCTTACTGCAAGGTTTTGAATATCGTCATGAACTTCTGTAATACGATTGTAGCGCAACCATAAAGTTTCTAGTGAATTAATCGCATATATAACTGAAGGAATCTAAAATATAACGTAAACAATTGTTCAGTCAATTTGTCGATGGGAACAGGGGCAGTTTTCGAGTTCACCCCAGTCTCATTGGAATTATCGTTTTCGGAAGATTGGCGTCAGAGGGGGGTGTGTTCTCGGTCAATTTTAGATCCCACCGAAAAATCTTGGATCCGCCACAAATTGCAATCAGTGGCGTTAGAACTTGAATCGGATGGTGTCGATACTGAAAGAACGACTGAAATATTCGCTCTTAATAATGTAGTTGTCAAATTGTTAATTATGGTTGAATATAATAGTGGATTAAGGGGCGTGGAACACATGGTCCAACATTTCGGTACGCCGCAAATGATATTTGGGGCTCTGTAATGGACGCAACAGTCGTCCATTTGCCGTCATACTGGTAGAAGATGGGATCGGACTACCCCCATTAGGCCCGTAGCAAGCTAACCTTGCTATGTTGCGCTAAACAATTTTCAAGAGGGGCATACAAGGGTTTTCAATAAATTACAAGCAAGATTGACAATTTTGTAAGGGGGTGGGGGAAATTTTTTTCATGTGATGGCAGAGGCCCCCCATGGCCCTCCTTGGCTACTGGCCCACACTGCATCGGCATATTAGGCTAACCATTCATAGTAAACTTTTGGCAACCACTAATAGGTTTAGACTATAAATAAACAGAAAGTTCACTGTCTATTGTGAAAAATAACAAGTTGAGTAGGCTACAAGGCATATGTCCAGTATGAAACAGGCTATTTTTTGGTTATAGTTTTAAGCAGTTTTTTGGTACACAAGTGTTAGCTGATTGAACAGTAAAAATCCAAATGGCCCAGCTTACACTGTAAAAAATGGGGAGTCAAATTGACTCTCTCGGAAATAGGCTTTTCCTGACTACACAAACTGAGTCGAACGCGACTCAGCCAGAGTCGAACGTGCGACATAGTGAATCGAATTTGCCTCTGATGGAGTCGAATTTGATTCAGTTTGTGTAGTCAGTAAAAGCCTATTTCCGAGACAGTCAATTTGATTTCCCCTTTTTTTGCAGTGTACAAATCTATAATCGAATCGTGTCAAAAGTACGAATCGCGTTTCGCGTTTCAAAAATGCATTTTTATATTGACGCTAAAATGTCGATTTGACAAACGCTAAAAACCGTTCTGCATAATACCGGTTAGATGCTATCACTAGCGATTCATTTCAGAGTTTCTTATATTCTCAAAATGTGTTTTGAAATATGCTATTTGAAACACGAAAAGCGTTTGACATAGTGTTTTTGAGACGATTCCCCTGCCGTTCCACCGCTGTGCCGCACCTCGGTAAGTCGGTTATGCCTCAAATCGAGCAAGTTCAGGTCGGTCAACGCTGCCAACGTATCAGGCAGGGCAGTGAGTAAGTTTTCACTCAGCCCTAATTTGCGTAAATTGACCAGATTACCAAGTTCCGCCGGAAGTGTCGTCAACCGATTTTTGTACAAAAACAATTCAGTCAACTGAACGAGGTCTTTGATTGACGATGGTACAGAGGATATCTAAAGTATAACATTTGAAAATACAATTTTAATGTCGAAGTGTAAATTGTTGGCATTTTTTCCTACCGGAAATTCCGTTATTTTTACGCCCATGCAGTTAGTTTTATAAATCACTTCAAAAACAGCACAGTTTTTGTTTACAGATATGCTGCAATTGTTCGATGATATTTTAAGTAAAAATAACAAAATTCGTCCAAAATCTTGAAAAAAATCAACAGTGAATTAGCTATTTTTTCGTTACAAAATGTGACGAAACCAAGTGGATATTAGAAAATGTCAATTGTATTTCGATGAAAAATAATGTCTTTTAAACTTTTATACTCAAATATCTGTTTTTTGGTTCCGTTAACAACTTAAGAATAATATAGTGCACCAGTCGAAGCAGTTTTAAGTAGCTGAATCGAACGGTGTTATTTGTACTTCACGATTATAAGCCAGCAGTGAAGAATTAAACACCGTTCGATTCAGCTTCTTGACCTGCATCGAATGGTTTATTATAATGCAAATTTCACAATATCATGCGTACACCAGGTGACTTTTGAGGGGATAGTGTGCAGTGGACTGAAGCCAAAAAAGCTTCACTGCGGTGCACACTACCGCCTCCAGCTAAAAGTCACCTGGTGTACGCATAATATTGTGGAAATTACATAATTGTTAAAATGTTTGACAATTTCACAATATCATGCGTACACCAGGTGACTTTTGAGGGAATAGTGTACAGCGGACTGAAGCCAAAAAAGCTTCACTGCGGTGCACACTACCGCCTCCAGCTAAAAGTCACCTGGTGTAAGCATAATATTGTGGAAATTGTATAATTGTTCAAATGTTTGACAATTGTTTGTTCTCAGAGATTTTGGAAATTTTAAATCTTTCGTTAGAATGTTTAGATGAGGTATGAGAAGCTCAAATATGCAAAAAAATTGCAAAAAGCGACCAGTTTTGAACAATCGTGGGCTGGTGCAACTGAAGAAATGTAGATACAGTACTAACCTCGGATGAGCTTAGATCAAGACGTGTGTTTTGACTTTCTTTGCAACGGTGAAATTCTTTTGTCAGATCCTGAAACAAACAAAAAATACAACATTGTATTGCGACGAAAGGTAACAGACGGTGTCGTACGACAAGTATGCCGCAACTCTAACTTGAGTACCTTCACCTGTAAGGTTTATGTAGAGTGGGAACACATTAGGAGTTTTGGTAGTTTTACTCTAAAGCTTAAAATGCGAAATTCCAATCAGTTAATTAATCAACTCAGACGGAAAGTTAGTTATTTCTGAGTTAAAAACATCAAATTATAGCTCAGTCTGAGTTGAGTTGATTCTCACTCTGAGTTGATTTAATTCCGGGAAAGTTGATTAATTGAATCAGAATGAGTCATATCAACACAGAACTATGAGTTCTGATAGTCCTAACTCAGACTGAGCGATTCAACTCAGTCTGAGTTGAAATCAACTCACTGGAATTTACAGTGAGTATTTAGTACCTTATCTTTGTCGCGTTCCTTTTTTGAGCCGCGCCTGTCTCGATTTTTAAATACATTCATGTTATTAAAGTTAAACTAAGACAAAATTGTATTAAAATTAACAGCTTTTTATTGAATTTCATAAATTGCAAAGGAATATTGTTGTATCACAGCTATAGCTTTCAAAGCCTGCGAACGCCTGAATAGGTACTACCCACATTTGAGAATATTATTGCAGGATCCGGGATGAACTATTAACGAATTCCACACCGGTGCCTCTGTCGGAACTATTTTAGCCATGGGTTGTTTTCTTCATGTGGTAGGCAATTATATGATGGTTTAAGTGTGGTGGGTTTTTTTTTTTTTTTTTTGGGGGTTTTTGTGTTTGTGTGGTGTGGGGGGGGTGGTTGGGGGGGGGGGGGGGGGGGTGGGGGGGGGGGGGGGGGGGGGGGGGGGGGGGGGGGGTGGGCGGGGGGGGGGGGGCGCGGGGGGGGGGGGGGGGGGGGGGGGGGGGCGCCCGGGGGGGGGGGGTGGGGGCCTGCTCCCAAGAGGAGGCCCAAAAAAAAGTGTTTTTCCCCCTGCCATAAGGAAATTTCCGGGCCGTTGAGGGTTAAGATGCACCATATATCAGTTGTATTAGGGTGGTGCTATACAAGTCAAGGCCAATGTAAAGAACAGTGGCGGAACAGTATTATAAGCATATTACTAAGCCTAAGCCTAAACGTAAGCCTAAGCCTAAGCATAAGAATGAGCAAATTCCTAAGCCTAAGCCTAAGCCTAAGCCTAAACCAAGCAAAAAATTAGCCTAAAGCCTAAGCTTACTCTATTGCAGTCTCACAGAAGAACGTTCCGCCCCTGATCTTTACAAGGCCCAAGTCAAAAACAATTTTTGTTTAAAAATTTATACGCTGTTGCATGCACGTGTAATTAGTGTATAGATCAAATTCCCACCAATAAATATATTATGTTGAAACTGCGGTGTAAACTTTTAGCGATGTAACAGAACTTAGGTTAAGCATATTTGTAAGCCTAAAACCACAGCTTTAAAACTCAGCGCAAACACAAGTCTAAGCCTAAACCCAAATTCCAATGCAAAAAATGTGTCTAAAGCCTAAGCTTTGCACTTCCTAAATGTAGCATGAGTCGGAAATGAAATAAATTATTTCAAAACTATTTAGAATTACCACTTAATAACTTGATAAATATCTATATCACGGTGCAACCGGAATTATCAAATAGAGGAACCGGAACCGGAAACTTATAAAATACCGGAACTGGAACCAGAAAACAAAAAATTATTGATACCGAAAAATTCATTAGGATGCCCAAAACCCTGAAACAAATGCAGTAGCTGGAAACGTATGATCAGTCATAAAGTATGACACAAATTAAAAATTTCGGACAATACACGCTCAGACAATTTTAGCAAAATAAGTTAGAATAACCTGACAATTTTTCTTAAATTTTCGCATGGGAAAAATTTCCATACCGAAAATACCTGAAAATACCGGTGAAAAAATACCGGATTTTTTACCCCAACCGTAAACCCGAATAGTGAAAAATACCGGATTTCCCTACCGGAAGCCGTATTTCGGTTGCACCCTGATATATACTATTTAAATATGTGTATGCTCTAAAATACGTGAACTTAGAAAAAAAACACAAACTACTATAAACTCAAACAACTAAAGCTTGCAACGAAAATAAAGTTATAGCTCCCATATGATTCGTTAGGTCAATTGACAATTTAGTGTCCGTGTAGAGATGATAATAGACATAGCCCATGTTACTTTAAGGGGCGTCCAAGTTTCTGGTGGGTCTATAAAAGAGTAAGATTATATTCTAGATTACAGTTTTTGGCTTAGGCTTAGGCTTATACTTAGGCATAGGCTTAGGAACACATTTTTTGGAACGCTTAGGCTTAGGCTTAGGAATACGCTTAATCTACTGTTGCGACCCTTAAAGTAACATTGGCCATAGACATAGTAGGGTAGAGCGTTGTTCAATGGCCCTAGAATAAAAATAGACTCAGCGGTCATACGACAGGGTCGTAATTCTTGTAAAAAAGCGTTGCGTAGGGTAGAGCGCTTTTCAATGGCCCCAGAATAAAAATAGACTCAGCGGTCATACGACAGGGTCGTAATTCTTGTAAAAAAGCGTTGCGTAGGGTAGAGCGCTCTTCAATTGCCCCAGAATAAAAATAGACTCAGCGGTCATACGACTGGGTCGTAATTCTTGTAAAAAAGCGTTGCGTAGGGTAGAGCGCTCTTCAATGGCCCCAGAATAAAAATAGACTCAGCGGTCATCCGACAGGGTCGTAATTCTTGGGAAAAGCACTGCGGTGCTGGGTGAATTTGTTCCTTAAAATATACACAATATGAAATAGTTAATGGATTGTTTAAGTTTTCTAACTGAAAAATAGAATTTTAAACAACTGACTCAGAATTAAAAAATAAATGCTACAGTCAAAGCATTTTTTGCAAACATTGGTAGTTTTACAGTTTCCCACAATCCGAAAGTTATACATAGCTAACGTTCGGGCCCGTAGACAGGGGTGGGCTCAGCGCTCCCAAAATTCCACCTGGAAAATTTTTTTCACCTTGCTTGTAAGTCAGTAAAAACTCGCGAATGTTCCTTCTGAGTAATTTTCAGCCGCCCCTAGCAAAGTGACCTAGCTACGGGCCTGCTAACATTCTTAAAGTCCCCGTTTTATACCTGCAATATATCCTCTGACATGCCTAACGGTCATTTTCTCTGCCCACTGTTTGCAGGATCACAACTGCCCGCCGTCCCTACCGTAGGTATCCAGTGGGTACAGAATTGAGTATCCAGCCCGTGCTTTACCTACGATAGAGTCCCAAATTTTTAGCCGCGTTTTGAAATTGTTTACCCGCCGGTATACTCGGGTTCAAAGTTTCTTACTCGACCCGCGTTTACCCTCGGGTACCCACGAGTCACGCGCAGCTATGTTCCCTTCTGTTCCTAGTATAAGTACAATTAGCTTTGATTCATGGTTATAAATGGTAAAATTTTTACCTTGGACGCAAGGGGGTGTACAAGGGATTCATGTACAACTTTAATTTCCAACGCGATGACAAACATAGACACATGACCTACAGAATTAATCAACTCACTTCTCAGATATAATTTTTTGAATCTCCGACAATTCATCGCCCGACAACTTGTGTCACCCAACAGCGTTCTAAAGCCTCTAAATCAATCTAAGCAAAATCCTAAGCGTCATCCTAAGCCTGAGCCTAAGCATGGTGATGGGTAACGAAATGTCGAGTTCATAACATATCCGATTAAAACGAGTCGGTCGACGAGGGACTTCGGTCGCCTAATTGTCGTGGTAGGGATTTTTCCCCTCGTTCGTTACACTGACACTCACGCCAATTTTTCACTCAAGCTATTAAGCCTTGCCGAATATATATCGAAGCCACCTCATAGTTTGGAACAGGGGCGTACGCAGACGCTAGGCAAACTGCCACACGGTACCCTCACCATTGACTTGGATGAACTTAAAAACTAAACGCTGAGACAAATAAGCTTAAAAACAAAACCACATATATACTTTAGAATAAGTTTTAGGTGACGTAGCGACATCGCTAAACCAGAAATCTGGCTACGCCTATGAGTTGTTTGGGCCACCCTGGTACGAGCTAAACCGCATAAAACGCCCAATTTCAATTCGAAACTATAAATATATCAAATATTGCGAAAACAAAGCTAATAAATTCCACCCACACGCAAACCGTTTTATATAAAGTTAGCATTAGACCGACAGTTGTTGTTAAATTGATTATAATTAATTTAATTCGTTACTATTTCCAAATATGGGACTGCCAAAAGGCAGAGACGGTTGCCAAGCCGGAAACGGATGTATTTCCTAGCACAATTGTATTTTGGAGCGTTAAAAGTATTTTTAAATGCTTTAAGACAATGCAAATATCCTGAGAAAGGAGTTAAAATACCATATAAATTAATTTTATTTCAGAGTACAACATACCATATGGCAATTTTTTCAGAAAAATATGTTTTCACACTGTAAATTTCATTGAGTTAATTAATCAACTCAGGCGAAAAGTTGTTTATTTCGGAGTTCATAACAGTGAACTTTTACTCACACTGAGTTGAGTTGATTAGGAGTTGAGTTGACTCCGGGGGACATGAACATTTAAATCAGAATGAGTCGAATCAACTCAGAATTGTGAGTTTTGATAGTCCTCTAATTCAGACTGGGTGATTTAACTCATTCCGAGTAAAAGTCAGCTCACTGGAATTTACAGTGCACGGGAGCAGTGTACTCTGCAGCAGTCGGTAGCATAACCAAACATAAAGATTTTAGGAGCACCACAGAACAATGATGATGGTTCTTGATATTGCCTGTTCGTTAAATTAGTAGAATTTTGAAACATTTTTTGATTTTGCGAAATTATGATAAATTTTTAACAAAAAATTGTCAATCAAGTAATTTTTGAAAAAAATACAAAAATACTGTCTAAAATTGAATTGCTAAAAAAATTCGGTTTTTGTAGAATTTCTTTTGTCTGAGGCCAATTGGATTTTCAATATCGCCAAACCACCGTTTTTGAGGAAGTTGCGTTTCGCCAACCTAATCTCGAGGGGGTAGATTTTTTGTTTGAACGTTCCCCCTGGATCCGGTTACGGGGAATTTGATGAGCGGCAGCTAAACTTTTCGAGAAGTCGAAATGTATTATTTTGTAAAGTTATCAACTAAACACCCTTGTGTCCGCATACATGACTGCATTTACTATTTACTTAAAACGTTCATGAATTCAGCCAATGTAAAGAACAGGTGCGGTACTGCAGCGTTAGCATATTCCTATGCCTAAACGTAAGAATGGGCTTACAAATTACGAGATTATTTGTGTTAACTGTTTGTGCCAATGTAAAGAACATTGCTGTATAACGGTAGGATAAATATATTCGTAAGCCTAATAACGATGAACTTAAGCCTAAACCAAGCAGACAAAAATTAGTCGAAAGCATAAGCTTGCTCTATTCCGGTCACACAGAAAAACGTTCCGCTCCTGATCTTTAACATGGTCCGTGAATTTTGTGATTTAATCAACAAATAAATAAACAAATAAACAAAAACGAAACGATTGCCAAATAAAGCTAAGAATGCTCATTCTGGTATATAAGCACCGCGTTTCGCTTTTGTCTGACAAAAATATACCACTGAATGCAATAATATATTGCAACACCTTACACTTGAAAAATGCGTATAAATTGAGCCAATAAACACCTGTGGAGGGGGGCTGGAATAAACTCTGAAAACCGACGCGTTTGTTTTCACTGGTGAGGTATTAAGCGGACAGGGCCGTTGGCTGATTCAGGCAACGACGACTCTCAGGGTACGACTCCCAGGGTGGTGTCCAATGAAAACAACAATTATACTTTTGATGTCGGCCGAATCAAACGAATTTTTTCAATTTTTTCATATTTTCCATTTTTCTTTACTACGCAAGGGGGCTTCACGGGTACCCAATGAACCCGCCTGGATCCGCTCTCGAAGGAGGGGAGGGCTATGCCTAAAGACTATTTTAAAAAACAACTTTATCGAAGTGAAAAAGTAGACTGATGTACTGAGCCAGGCCAATCGCGTTGATATTTGTCTTCTATAAAATGTAAATTTTGGTGAAAAAATTTTGGATCATGACGCTTAAATTTGGCTTTACAATATTGGCTGTTGTACGCTTACACCCACGGCTTCTGGTTAGCCAAAAATTTACCTATGCTTATAAACATTTGCGTAAGCCTTTGCCTATTAAGCCTAAGCCTAATGTCCTAATCATAAATGCGGGCGGAAGGTATACAAGAGTAAGCAGTCGTATTTAGTGCAGGGGGTGGATTGAAATTGCAGTAGATGGGGCCACGGCTTCGCCAAAGCTAAAATATGGAGGTTATTAAATTCAGTGTTAACGATTTGCCATTCCCATTTTAAGAAACCAATATTCTAGTAAGGGCCGGAGCAGCCACCACCCATACCCCCATATGAGAGGCCCCCACACTAACCGGTTGAAACAAAAACCGTTTAAGTTTTAAAATGCGTCTGACTTCTCGCTCGCTTCGCTCGCAAGTTTTGGAGCCGCACCCTGGAATTTGGGGGGGTGCCCCCAACCCTGCCTGCTCCGGCACTGATTCTAGTAGCATCTGCAAGCCCACCAATAGCAATTTTAATTTCTCGATACGTCGCTGTATTTTGCTGTTAAGCTACCCCACAAGTGGTTAATTTTAGGCATATTTTTTAATATTCTATAATCGCATTATTGTTTGAAAACCTATCGCTAACTGGTGATATTAGTTCCACACTTGTCTGTGAATGCAAAATGTATTAATGTTGAGTTTGAAAATTTAACTTTGGATACAGTTTGATGACTGTAATACTTTTATTAAAAAATATTCGAACTTGAGCTCTGGCGAATCCAGCGGAGTTCCAGCATAGGTCCAGTCCTTCAAAAGGGTTCAAAACCAAAATTGTGTATTAAGATTTGGCACTAAAGCTTTGGTTTGACTCTTAATCGTTTCGCTTACGTGGGCTTTTTTAGTATCGCACTTCCCTCTAGCAGAGTCGGATCCAAAAATAGCTGACGGTGGGGGACAGGTTGGAAGCGGTATGGTAATGTTATGAAACACAAAACTTGTAAGGTTTGGGACCTTAAACAAAATATTTTACGAATGGGAAAATTGTAAGGTAGAGACCTTGCCATTTTATCACACAAAAATTTTCCGAGTGAACATTTGCATATTTTTACAAAAAATATCTGACGAGAAAAAATTATAAGGTAGCAGCAACCTTACCATTTTATCACAAAGTAATTTTTGACTAGAGGGCGTACGCTACCCCGCCCCCTTGTGGATCCGCTAGCGACCTCGGTCAGAAATTTCTAGCCTGCCGCTAATAATTCCAAGATGAGCAGTACAGTATAGAGCGTTTAACGAAAATTTCGCTGCATATACGATGCGGTTCAAAATATTAAATGTTTAAAAATGTAACAAGCAAAAACTGCTTTAGAATCAAACCAACGCGTCCGTCCTGTTAACGGGGTCCTTAAAAACGTATCGCAGTAAACGAAACGGTTTTTACTGATAAAAATATTACTGTTACAGTTGAAATCTATGGTGTATAACAGTGTTTAGTGTGCATTTTATATACTGATTAGGCAAAAAAATTAAAGATAACATAGTAAGTTTTATAAACGCTGCGGTCAAATCCTAAGACGAAAACTTTTCTAGACAGATTGCGAAAAATTGTCATTAAAAATTTTGTAAAAGTCAAATTTTACTACCCTTAAGCCTAAGCCTAAGCCTAAGGGTAAGCCTAAGCCTAAGCCTACGCCTAAGCCTAAGCCTAAGTCTAAGCCTAAGCCTAAGCCTTACCAGTTGGTTAACTGAACAAGTCACAGAGTATGACGACAAATTCGTCACCGGACCATTTCCAGTAGATGTAGAATGAGGGTTTTACCCCCACCTCTCATTGTGCATCAACTCTCGTCGACTGATCGACCGACCATATAAAATCCGAAATGGCATATAAAGCAAAGTTTAAGCTTTTTTGTTAGGACACTGGTTCAAGTTTGGCATTTATTTGTTTTTGTTCAAAAAGCGAAATATTTACTTCTTAAGTCGACAACTTTCGTAATTTGCTTAAGCATAACTGTAGTAAATACTTAAATAACATTTCGGAAGCCAAACCATTATTAGCTTAAAATTAGGATTCCGCTTGGAACAGTGTTTAGGCTCAGGCTTAGGCAGCTGTCGGTCGACAAGTTGTTCCCACGATCCCGAAAGATTGTACATTCCGAGTGACAGTGCACATGGGTGTGAATATTCAGAAAACAACGGAAAAAATCACGGATTTTAATGTCTTTGATTTTCGCTCACTTAGCGTTCGCAAGCGTATATACTACTGGTGTACAAATTAGGAAAAATTCAACTTTTTTCAATTTTGGGAGCCCCTTTGATTGGCTAAGGCCGAACCATCACAGACTAGACACACGACAGCATCGACTGAAATAAGCCAATCGCTTTTATTTAAATCCTGCAGTTGATTGCAAGCAAAGCAAATAAAATCGCAGCAATACAATTCACACCGCAAACCGTTTTGTAAGAAATACATAGCTACAATATAACGTTATAACTCACTCAAGTGGTTCCGGGGACACCCCCCCGAGACGGTGAAAAGTTGAAGTAGCGAGGGGGGGTGAGTAGAAGGTACTTGAACTTCACTTTGTGAAAGCATTTTCTCAGTTATAAAGTGAATACATTTTGCGTTTATTTTTTGTTTAAAAATTGTCACATTTTGTCAAAATATTTTGCCGGCGTTGTATTAGATTTTTCAGTTAAATCTTCGATAAACGGAGTATAAAGACGTCCGATTTTGGACTCTTAAGCAAGAATTGAGGTCATTTTAGCCGGCGAAGACCTCGGCCCGTCGGCCAATGTTACTTTGAGGGGCGTAACAGTAGATTAAAGCGTATTCCTATGCCTATAAGCACTAAACCTAAGCGTTGCAAAAATGAGTTCCTAAGCCTACGCCTAAGCCTAAGCCTAAGCAAAAAATGTAATCTAGAGTCTGAACCTGCTCTTTTGTAGACCCACCAGAAAACTGGACACCCCTTAAAAGTAACATGGTCCGGCCCGTCTCTCGATATCCCTCAGTTTCAGCTAACGTTGTTATAAATTTACAGCACAATTATTACACGATTAATTTTGGGTTAAAATTGTTTACGTATCGAACAGGTGCCAAAAATTTCGACCCTATTTTGTACAGCCGGAACGGTCACATCCGTACCCTTTATGTGGGGTTGGGGGATACCCGTAATCGAGTCCCCCACCCTTGCGAGTTTAAAGAAAAACGCCGCAGCTTTGAAATGCGTCTGGCTTATTCTATTTTCGTCCTAAATCTTTAATTTTTTTAAAGATTCGATAGGCCCTTCCAGGATCGTAGCCAGAAGGGTCCCAAGAAATTTGGCAACCACTAAAAAACGTTGGTCTTCCCCCAAAAATTTCAATTTCGCTTACAAGCCACTTAAATGCCAAGCTACTTTGCATACCTCTTTCTGAAAATTTTCAGCCCCATAAGATATTGAACTAAAGTTGACAAACATCATACTTTCTGCCACGCCCGATCTGCTACCCCTAAACAATACACGAAGGGAACGTTTGTCCAAATCCCGTGAAGGCGGTATTAGAGAACCAAAAATTCAAAATAACATAAATGGATCATCCACGTTA
This sequence comes from Enoplolaimus lenunculus, assembly GCA_030248215.1. Classification (NCBI taxonomy): domain Eukaryota; kingdom Metazoa; phylum Nematoda; class Enoplea; order Enoplida; family Thoracostomopsidae; genus Enoplolaimus; species Enoplolaimus lenunculus. The sequence continues at coordinate 53,040 of JASANG010003970.1, read as the reverse complement.
TGATGCTTGCGCTAATGTAAATAATTGTTTTCTGCATTTAATTAACAGCTTTTAAGCTTAAAGTGTTACAGTTATGAGCGTATTAAACGTGCCCTTTACGAAATGTAGAAAACCTGGATAACGAAGAACCCGATGTTTATGAACCTAAACCTGCGCTCTCTCTCATTTAGCATCAGAAAAGGATGGCATTTGCTATCAGTTCCCCCAAACATAGTTGGTTAAGCCAGGCAAAAACGCAACGCGTGCTTGTACATTTTGTACCATGCAAAAAATATCCTAATTGCATTTATACTCTTGTCGACCAAAGATTTACTTTTCGGGGCGTAACAGTAGATTAAGCGTATTCCTAAGTCAAAGCCTAAGCGTTGCAAAAATGTGTTCCAAAACCTAGGTCTAAACCTAAGCCTAAGCCCAAGCAAAAATATGTAATCTAGAAACTAAACCTACTCTTTTATGGATCCACAAGAAACCTGGTAGCCCCTTAAAGTAACATGGGCCATCTTGTCTAAGAGTGATCATTCATTGTTGGTGTAGCGTATACTGAAGTCAGAAACCCTTTAATATCCATCTGGTTAAAAGTTACCTGGTGAACGCATCATATTATTGAAATTGCATAACGGGGCGGAGGGGTGTTTACCTTTAGTTTTGCCGGATTCACGTCGGAACCAAACGGTGACCGTACGATGCCGAGAAATTTCAAAGTGGACGGTGATTTCGAGCGGTTTCGTGCCCTGATTACAGCGGCATTACGTGACGGTCGAAATTCACCGCCCCTCTGATGATGGATCACTTTGTTCATTTTAACATATTTTGTTATGTTAAAAAGGGGTAAAGTAATTTATTTATTTTAAGTTATGATAGTAAATTTCATTTTGCCTAAAATCCAAAATAATTAATACATTTTTGTGTTAATTTTACAAATTTGTGCCAGAAATTGATACGATTTGAAAAAAATATGGGTCGTGTACACTTGTGTTACCAGAAGATTTCCAAATTTGCAGATATTGTCAGCAATTTAGGCTTATAGGCTGAACGCTAGGATTAGAATTAGGATTAGAAGCTTGGGTTCAGACTTAGGCTTAGACTTATTTACTATTAACGCATACTTTTACGGTTTTGACATATAATTGTGTTTAAGTCCTATTCAAACGTGCAACTTTTTGCTGCGAGAACTTGTAGCTGCAAATTGCACGCTGAGCGTGCATTTTTTCATCAGCCAATGACAAAGCGGCTGTAATAAATTTAATGAACTTGCATGGTTGTTCACACAAGTGAACTAAATTGATAGCTATGAATTTTAATAACTTATTTGTTTGCAGCTCCAAGTTTTTCGAACGGGATTGTTACAAAACTTGCAAGTGCAAACTGCAGCTGCAAGTTCTCAAAGCAAAAACTATGCATGTGTGAATAGGGCATTAGAAACATTAATGCTATTTAATTTAATAAATAAACAATTATATATACATGATATATACATACATGCATACATACCTAGATATTAGTTTTAAGCAGCCGATACAGGTCCGAAACAAATACGAAAGAGGACTTAAACTTTCGGTTAGGCTTAAGATAGGAATTCTCGTTGCTTAAGCAGGCTTAGCTGAAGCCTTACATTTTTAGCGTTCGAGACGTATTTCTTGCAATCGCAGTTGCACTTTGTTGAAATTGATACAATTGTGTCTGCAGTTCTACGCCAGAATGCGCTTTACTTGCAAATAGACGGACGATTTTGACAAATTATCTAGCTTAGGCTTATCATCTTATGCTAAGAATTACTTCATACCTATAGAAATTATCCGTACTTGAAACTATAACTAGATGCCAAAACAGCGCAGTCAGCGTCGAAATTAGCGCAACGTCCGCCTAGGAACAAATCGGTTCTTTCAAGAGTGGATGATGTCCACCTTGCAGAAGAGTGTGCAACTGCTTGGGCTGTGCATGTTACTAAATGTACCAGCACGCGTTACATTTTTGTTCGACTCCCACCCCCTCAATCGGGGGGGTTAAGCAAGAGATAAACAATAAAGTATGCTTCAGTACACCTACCCCCCTTAAACAAGAGGGGTTACAATTGGCTCCTAGCATTACTACGATATAAAACTGCATACAGATCCCCCTAAACAAGGGGGGAGGTAGGCCTAAAACGCAACGCGTGCCGGGTATATTCGTTAATGCACAGAATGTACCCAGTTGTACACTCTTGTTATAAACAGTGATCATCCACTCTTGGTTCTTTCAATTATAAGTGCTTAAAGTCATTCCAAATAATTGTAATTATTAAACTTGTAATGCTTAAAATTTATCCATTTTGCCTAATTCGCTAGTTGGCTGGCAGGTTTCTATGGATACACAGCAAACTAACATTAATGATTTGGCTTCAACTGAAGAAAAATTGCAAAATGCTTAATCTCTAAATATTTTTTAGTCCTTCAAAACTCATTCACATGATTATTAAACTGGTATTCGGTGGTTATTCATGGATCTCGAATGGTTTTTATTGGTCCAAAATTTTGAGCATAAAACATGACACAGGAGCTGCGGCAAAGTACAAACAAAACTGTCAACTGAGGCAAACACAAAAAAGAAACATACACACAAAATCAGTCACAGAATCGCGTATGAGTCACAGTGTAGCCAGGGCCACTGTGTGTCGGAACTTTGCATATTTGACCGAAGGGTCCGCCCGATACATTAGAGTAGAGCGAGCGAGAATCCAAATGCAATTTTACTACTAAATCTTAACGCAACATTTTGGTTTTGAACCGTGTCGTGCCTTGCGTGGCTATCACTGGACTGTCCCCCGACGGAATCCGCCACAAATGGCCACTGAAAATTTATTCCAGGGAGGGGAAACGGTATCGGGAGAAGGAAATTTTCGCGTCGAAGCTGACGGGGGGCTGACGAAAAGGACGAGCGGCTACTTGGTATTTTGTTTAAATGTTAATTTTCAAAGACAAACAACCAGTTTAAAGGCTGCTTATTTACAGCATTTTGATAAACAAACCCGAACTGAAAATTGTGACTGAAAATTGGTATATCTCAGGGGATGCTTGGGTCATAAACAGTGTACGATTATATACGCGTATATAAAGTTCTTGCAGTTGCAATATTAGCAATATTTTAAGCTTACTGATGGAGGTTTGCGTCATATTATATAATGTATGATAAACGAAATGGTCAGCGTAGCCAAGGTTAGATATAAGTATTAACCTAAACCTAAAGTTTCAAAGCCGTATTCAAAATTTGCGTGTAGCACCAGTAAACGGATAGCAATTGCACGACGACTGTGAAGCTAAAACGTGGGGCGTTTCGGTTATCCCTCCCCCGCAAATGTTTGTCCAAAAATGGACAGATTTTGAAAATTTTTGCATATTTCAGCTTCTCATCACTCTACCCTGATCGTTTGACGTGTAAATTTGAATTTTTAAAAAAATTCGATTTTGAGGGTCCTTGATATTTCATCGGTGGAACCCAAAACTTTTTCGTCGAAAAGCTATTCAATATTAAAAACATTATTCGACGCATCTTGCGAAACTGAGTTGAATAGTGTTGAACTTTTACAAATCATTGTTTTCCTGTTTTTGATGCGCTGTCAACGATTTGAAATGTCACCAAGTTAGTTTTGTGACCATAATAACTATTCAATCACATGCTTGATTTAGGGTTTAAAGGATAGAGTCCCTAAACCATAATTAGAGTCCATAAACGTCAGTTGTCCCTAATTGCAACGGATAAATAACTCCAGGACCAAATAAAATTGAGTTCGAAACTTTAAGTCATAGTAAAGTTTTGAAAGTACATTCTTAAGTATAACCTTGCATTTCGATCAAGCTTTTAGTACAAGACACATAATGCCATTGAAATAACAACCTTACAGAAAGTATTAAACTTTTTAGGAGGTCCAAAATTTTTAACGAAGGCTGAGCCCCCTGGCCGTGGGCTGGCTGTGGGTCAAGTTCTCGACTTCTGTCAAGTATTCAGTAGACATGTATTGCTAAATTTGTTTTTGTTGCTGTTTTTGCTTGTTTAATGATGATAGATTATATAACTGAAACCAACATAATATACAATCGTAGTTTCCTGAGAAGAATATATCTTTAAGCAAAGTAATTGCAGTTGCGAGTTTGAATTAACAATTCGCCACTTCCAATACAACGAAGTATACTGCAGGAGGCGCCCTGTCGTTTATGGTTCTTGGTATTGAAACCAAGCTAACAGAGTTTTAGGCAGTTGGTTGTCTTAAATCAATCGTAGTTTGCTTGTTTGAGAACCTAATTAGCAAAACAACTATTGCTCTATGCAACAACTTAGATTTAGATTTATGTTTAGACATATTATATATCTATATATAGCTATATATATCTATATATATGTATGTGTATATATATGTATATATATAATATATATGCGTATATCGTGAAGCTGGTCAGTTCTTTACAGTTTCCGAGGTCCGGTGTATGTATTTATATTACTGCCCTCAGGCTGAATCCTGTACCTGTAGAACAAAACATTGGAATAAAGACAATACAAATTCCCACCGCAAGTTTCTGGAACATTCTTAGCTTGGACTTACCCGTGCAGGCGTTTTCGACGTGCTACTATGACGTTTTTTCATCGTCGGCATCGGTTGACCTGGCTTTTCAATGACCGTAACCCGTTTTTGGTCACCGCTGCCAGCCCGTGAAGTGTTGCGTTGTTGTGAATCTATCGAGTGTCGAGCCTAAATATAAAAATTATGTGAAAATTTTATTAATTTTTTTAATTATATTAAAAACTTTTAGAATTAAAAAGAATTGAGAAAATCGGAAGTTTGATTTCAGGATTTAAATTGGAAAACATATTTGTAAAAACGTCTGCTGTACGTAATTTGGGCATCATTCCAGCTCGTTTTATGGGGTGTATTTTTGGCTATTGTACATATATTCCACATTAACGTCTAGGCTTAGGTTAAAACATAACCTTAACTATGCCAAGACGTAACATGGGAATACCCATGATTACATTTCATGATGGGATAACCTTGTGTAAAACTGACATTTCGGATCAGTAAGAGCTTATTCTAAAATTTGTTAATACTGATTTAGCTTATCTGTCTTGAAATTTATTAAGGAATAGAAATCTCCTATTCTTCGGTTTGTATACGCCTTTGAAACCTAAGCATTTGTTTAGTCGCTGGTCAAGGTTAAGCTTATAATTATGAATGGAAAAATTACAAAAACCGAATTATATTGTTTTATTATCTCAAGGAAACAAGTAAATTTTACGTTAAATTTGGTCATTTTCAATGGTCGGATGCAGCATTTTACATAAGTGGCCCTGCAAGAACAGGGCCTAAGCTTCTGAGTCTTCTTGATGCCGCTACAGAAAGTCGTGAAACCATTAATCAATAGAAACGGCAAGGTTTATTCGACGGATGGGAGAAAATTTCGTTGAACGCTACCAGCAAATGCTACCAGCAAGGTAGGATAAAAATGTCAGTAAACACCCCACCCCCGGAATAGATGCAGCCCAAACATACACGTCTATGAGCGCGTCTTTGAAGTACCGCCGCCTCACACATAGGTTCCGGATGTGACATTCGTCTCCGGTTTAAATCAGATCGACTCAAACTTGGTGAATGTAAACCAGAATGAACGGAAATGTCACATTCGTTGATTTGGTCACATTTGCTTCCTGACGCGCTGTTGTTGCTACTCGCCGGGGGGAGTTGACCCGCAGCCGTGGCGGCTGTCCCCCGTAGCAACGCTCTACTCGGTAGATCAGCAATATCTGAGAATCGGCGTAAGTTTTTCATTTTATTTATTAAAATTATTTCAAATTTAAGTAATGTTTTGATTTGGGAATATTTTAATAAAGATTTATTAATATCCGTTAATATCAATGGAAAATTTGAAAATTTTTGGTAAAGTATTCTTAGGATGGCACTATACTTTTGATGACGACCGGCACCGTCCGTCACCGTCTGCCGTGGTCCGGCGCGGGTGCCTGCCTGCGCCCCACGACAAGTATAGTGCCACCCTCATACTCTTGAAGACAAGCATTTGTGAAATAACATTTGGCATATAAACAACTGTTTTTGACGTTAATTGCAATTTCTGCACAATTATGCAAAATTTTGATAAATTAAAAAGCTTCAACTAAGACACAGTAGTCACATCGGTAATTTTTTTCACTTACCTCGATACTTAAACCCTTTCCAGCATAAAGTATACTATAAGCAACATAACACGGTAACATTAAAGGGTACCGCTATAGTTTCGGTGACGTCCGACGCCGTCCGTCACCGCGAGGGCCGCGATGCGCTATCGTATGCGTACTATACACGTACAATACCGTATGGTGACCGGAAGCTGACTGACGGTGACGGACGGCGACCCACGACAAGTATAGCGCAACTCTAACTGTGAAATATTACACAATGCACAATGACTGAGACACGTGACGGCACCTGGGTTTCAATTTCAAGCGTGAACATTTTCGGGGGGGGGGGGCGGGCGGTAAAAAGCCCGCGGGAGGAGATGCTTATAAATATTAGTATCTAAGCGGTAACGATTGCGTTATTCTTTAATGTGCCGGCTACCGACACGCACCGCTGCAAGCCGCTACGCGATGCTAACAAACAAATACAAAAAAATCTATTTGGTGGCGTGCGGCACTTGATAATAACCAAATCTTATCAAGTCGAGTGCCTGCACGCGACGACGTTCCATGCGTGGGTCAATGTAAAGAACAGGGCCGGAACAGTATTATAAACATATCCCTAAGCCTAAGCCTAAGCCTAACCGTAAGCGTAAGAATGAGCATGTTTCTATAAGCCTAAGCCTAAGCGTAAGCGTAAGCGTAAAAATGCGCATATTCCTAAGTCTAAGCCTAAGCCTAAGTGTAAGCATAAGAATGAGCATATTCCCAAGCCTAAGCCTAAGTGTAAGCATAAGAATGAGCATATTCCTAAGCCTAAGCCTAAGCGTAAGCATAAGAATAAGCATATTCCTAAGCCTAAGCCTAAACGTAAGCGTAAGAATGAGCATATGCGTAAGAATGACCATATTCCTAAGCCTAAGCCTAAGCGTAAGCGTAAGAATGAGCATATGCGTAAGAATGACCATATTCCTAAGCCTAAGCCTAAGCGTAAGCGTAAGAATGACCATATTCCTAAGCCTAAGCCTAAGCGTAAGCATAAGAATAAGCATATTCCTAAGCCTAAGCCTAAACGTAAGCGTAAGAATGAGCATATTCCTAAGTCTAAGCCTAAGCCTAAGCGTAAGCATAAGAATAAGCATATCCCTAAGCCTAAGCCTAAGCGTAAGCGTAAGAATGACCATATTCCTAAGCCTAAGCCTAAGCGTAAGCATAAGAATAAGCATATTCCTAAGCCTAAGCCTAAACGTAAGCGTAAGAATGACCATATTCCTAAGCCTAAGCCTAAGCGTAAGCATAAGAATAAGCATATTCCTAAGCCTAAGCCTAAACGTAAGCGTAAGAATGAGCATATTCCTAAGTCTAAGCCTAAGCCTAAGCGTAAGCATAAGAATAAGCATATCCCTAAGCCTAAGCCTAAGCGTAAGCGTAAGAATGACCATATTCCTAAGCCTAAGCCTAAGCGTAAGCATAAGAATAAGCATATTCCTAAGCCTAAGCCTAAACGTAAGCGTAAGAATGAGCATATTCCTAAGCCTAAGCCTAAGCCTAAGCGTAAGCGTAAGAATGAGCTATACCTAACCTAAGCATCTAAGAAAAAAATAGTGTAAAGCTTAAGCTTACTCTATTACAGTCCCGCCGGGTTCCGGCCCTGTTCTATACATAGGCCAACAACAAAAACCTATTGCGCACTTCCCGTTGAAAATCGTAGCAGGCAGCCGGAGGCGGGTTAAGGAAGGATCAGCACTGGGGCCCATGTATGGAACATGTCCGGATCATTTTCCTGCTGGGCTGTAATAGATACAGTTTAAACATTCGACCAAATTTTTTTACTTGGTTTAAGGTTTAACGTCATCCTTAATCTAGTTTATTACTAGAGTTAAGCTTTAGAATAACTTTTTTGGTTAGGCTTATGCCTACGCTTAGGCTTAGGCTTAGGAATAGGCTCATATTTATGCTCAGGCTTAGGTTTAGGCTTAGGTTTAGGAATATGCTCATACTACTGTTCGGGCCCTGTTCTATACATGAGCCAGCTCAGGTATAAAAAATTAGGCTCCGTTTAGAAAACGGTCAATCGGAGTTGAGTGTCATGCCAAATCTTTACTTTGGCTTCATCTGTAAACTAAATTAGCCCTCATTGCTAGCCCATTTGGCTATGGACCGGCGTCAGTTTTCGGAATTTTTTACAATTTAAGCTCAACTTGGCTTAGGATTAGTCTTAGGTTTGATGCTTATGCTTTTAGGTTTGTTCTTAAGCTTAGGCTTACAATTACTTATTGCTTGCCATATTACTCAATATAGCGGGTAAGGCATTCTAAAAGTCGAACCTTATGAAATATAGCAATATTGAAGGCAAAAATTGGCATTATGTAAATTGTCCTCTGCAATTTAAAATACACCACTTGATCCGTTTTAGTTGGAAATAGTAAATATTACACTGTAAATTCTAACGAGCTGATTAGTCAACTAAGACTAGAAAGTTAGTTATTTCTGATTTAATGTTAAATTAAACATTTACTCACTCCGAGTTTCGCTGATGCTCGCTCTGAGTTGAGTTGATTTCGGGAAACGTGATTAATAAAATCACAATGAGTTGCATCAACTCAGAATTATGAATTCTGATAGTCTTAATAGCTCACGCTGAATGATTCACCTGTCATTCTGAGATAAAATCAACTCACTGAAATTTACAGTGTATAACCAGCGTCCAATATCCAATATAGCGTTGAATTTTTTCAATTTTTTCATTAAATACAAGGAACATTCGATGAAAAATAACAAAAAAATAACTATACATCAAACCGCTTGATGGTAATAGCTTTAACCACAGCAGGATACCATTAGAACTATTCTCGTATAATCTACAATAGAATGATATATACCGAAATGTAAAATTGAATTCTAAAACGTAATCCTCAACGGATCTGATATAAAAAAATCATTGTCGTAAGGGCCAATGTTACTTTTAGGGCCGTAACTGTAGGTTAAGCGTATTCCTAAGCCTAACGCCTGAACCTAAGCGTTGCAAAAGTGTATTCCTAAGCCAAAGCAAAAAAGATCGTCTACAATGTGAGCCTATTCGTTTACAAACCCACCACAAACCGGAACGGCCCTAAAAGTAACCTGGGCCGTCGTATAAGCAAGATTTCATGTCGTCATGGGAGTATAAACCTAACAGATTTGGTTTGCAAGCGATTGTAGCGAGTGAAAAATTATCGTTGGAGACTAAAAGTGGCTTTTTTCGCGTCTCTTTGAGATTTTAACACCGCACCCTGCCTATCTTTCCTCATGTATACGCTACTACAGAGATGAATCATGAGTTGAAACAGAATTTATTCATAGGTAGCGGATGATATGTAGACACCAAGGATTCAGGATCCTAAAGGCCAAGGAGGGGGTTCAGTACAGTTAACCCTTCTCACATAGTGTTGACTATGGGCAACTCAGCGCAGTGTATTTACGTTAAATAATATATATCGCACAGTGTTTAACAATTGCAACACGTATGCATAGTACTAAAATCACCACAAGAAGTGAGAGCCCCCTCGGACTCGAGCGTCAAGCTCCTATAAGTCGCAGGAGTTCGAATCCTAGCATAAAAGTAGGTCTCAGATAAAATAGAAAATATTCATGTGATAAAGGATTAAACAAGAGTCATGCACGCTCAGCTCTCGCCTGTGTTAAAGGTTCTTTTGTCACATTTCCGCAGTATGATTAGTACTAATTTAAACTTAAAAATAGGCAAAATTTTTGAAAAATTAATATAATACTGTCTCAAAAATTAAAATGTTTGACGATGTTTCCATTGGTGGACACAAACTGGGGGCATCCAGACCATACTTGAAATCAGGTATCAAAGCCAAAATGTATTAAGATTTAGTACTAAACTTGCGTTTGGTATCTCGTTCGCTTCTCTCGCATACTGTTTCTTAATACTTTATATCGCGGCATTGATTGACATTTTGTACGATTGAATTTTACAACCGTTTTTTCACCGCCATCGTACGATGGCACTGTTTTCGCTAGCGGCAATCTTCAAACAAATACGAATGAAAAATACGCCAGATCGACTTTTAGGGTGTAATTAATAAATTCTTGTCTAGAATTTTTCTTCACTAAATCCTCTCAAGCAAGTGGTGTTTCTGTTTTAGGAACCAAAAGTATGAAAAATTTTGAAAAGTGTAATTTCGTACAATAAAAATTTGGTTTCGATCTGTATCCATTCAGTTGCACCTTGCTTGTTCGCGTTAACTCACGGCTACCACATATTTGACTTTCAGTCAAATGACATGTTCCCATTATCATTAAAATACCGGAGCCGGATGTGAGGCGAAATTAGGTAGTAAAAACAATGGTAAATTAGTTAATTTTAGTTAATATGTGTAATATGTTGTTGAGTTGTTTGGTTTGACGCTAATCTTCTGCGAAATTTCGGAAATTCTTTCCTGAATATTGTAACAAAAGTGAAACAAACCGCGCTAAACAGATGAATTTTGCAAAATTATGCAAAAATTTACTACCGAAATTGCCGGAACCTCCGGAAAAAATTCTACCGGAGCCGAAGGTCGATTATTCTTCCGGAGCCGGACCCGCAGGCAGACCTCCGGTTGTACCCTGATTCATCTGTACAAGTACTTGTATACGCATAATATATAGGTTTTCAGTAAAGGATTAGTGGGATTTAATTTTGGAAGGCGATAGCTGGATAAGCGAGACATTTTTCAGACCTTTAGGATCCTGAAGGTAATATTTTAACGCCTCGTAAAAGTGTTTTTATTCTTGTTTCCAAACATTTTACCTTGGGGATACACGTCTGTTCGGCGACTTGTTGACGACGACGACCCAGGTTTGTAGCAAACCTAAGCTTAATTAAAAACCATATCCTATTGATATGAAATTCCCTACGGGAACGTTCGTTGCACTTCTGCGAGCGTTCCAGTTATATCCGCTGAAAAAAACTCCATTAATCAAAAATGTCACACCTAATTAGGTTAAGACATACGTCTCTATTTCAAATGCCGAACAAAAATTTAGTTATAAGGTTTTAAAATACTCGAAGATTACAATTTTAAAATAAAAGATCAAATTTTCTTGTGTGTTCGCTATGTTTCTTAAAATTTTGGTGTTTTTTTTGAAAGTTTAAAAATATAGTACTTCATTTATGCGCTATAATTAGGGATAATTGACATTTATGGACTCTAGTTAAAGTTTAGGGACTCTATCCGCTTACGGACTCTTATTAGGGATACGGACTCCTATTGATTCGGACCCAAAATGGGGACCCCCTCTTATTACCCCCTCCCTCTTATTCGGGTCAATACAGCAATTATTTTATCAGAAACATATCAATTTGCGAAGCAAAGTATTTTTCAAGAGAGTATGTTTATAAAGTAAATATAGTATGTTTCATTTATTCCAGATATTTCTAAATTATAATTATGAAGCAAAAATTTATTATTAAACATTATTTTACTTAAAATAGTTTTGAAATTTTGATTCTATTAAAATATTTGAGATTTTTTCGGTAAATTTTCAAGGCAAAGTAGCATCGGAGGCACAGTTGTTACTCGATGCACACAAGCATATCTACAGGAGGCGGGGCGGGCGATTGTTCGCTCCCCGTTCGACATTTTTTGCGATAAAATGGTAAGGTCACCCTACTTTACAATTTTTCCCGTCAGAAATTTTTTTGTGACAAAATAATAATGTTCTACCAGGGTGTAACCAGAATTATAAAATACCGCAACCGGAACCTAAAAGCAAAAAACACCGGAACCGGAAAACAAAAAATTCTTGTAGGCGTAAACACACAATTTAGGATGTCAATATCCTAGAGCAATTGTAAACGCATGATCAATCATAAAGTAAGACACAAATTAATAACTTGGGCAATACACGCTCAGACAATTTCAGAAAAATAAGTTAGAACAATATGCAAACTTTTCTTAAATTTTCGAAAAAGAAAAATTTCCCATACCGAAAATACCGGAAAATTCCTGTGAAATTTACCGGATTTCCCTGCCGGAACCGGAATTTCGGTTGCACCATGGTTTTTACCTTACAATTTCCCCGTCAAAACATTTTTGGTGATAAAACGATAAGCCTACCATGCAATTTTGGGCTGTGAATAGTATATATAGCGTACAGTAAAAATTTCGTTTCATAACATTTGTCAGCTCGCTCTTCCTGGTCAGAAATTTCCGGTTCCGCTTCTGTTAATGCACGCAAATTTTTGCTAATTTTACTTCCAACTACATTTTAGCTATAACAATATTAACCAGAAAAATAACAAAAATTGTCGCATATTTTGTTCAAGTTTTGTCTAATCAAATCGCTCCTCAAACGAGTCAACTTTGAGCACAACGTTGTCAAAGTATTAAACTGGCAAACATTATTAATTTTCTCCTGTCGGCTTATAAAGTTTCAATTTTTTTCATTTATAAATTCCATATATAAAATACTTCTTCAAGATTACACTTTTTTCGTAATAAATTAATTCTCGAGGGTTTTAATATTATTTTGTCGAATGCGAAATATATTTATATTAAACTTTATTTCGCAAAATATTTCAATAATTTAAGTTCTCTGAAATTTCCTCAGTCGAACATAAACAGTGTAAATTCCGTGGCACTTGGGTGGCACTTAAAAACACATCCTGGGGGAAAAAGCACTAAGAATAAACATATTAATTATGTGTTTTGAGAAATTTTAACCAAAAAATACACATTTCAGCTGTCAGCCAATAGATTATCGTCTCACAAAGAGACCCGAATAACAGCGGGTGGGCTGACATTTATTTGGCTTCTCCAGAGGGAACCCCTCTTGTTATTCGGTAAGAGACTGTTATTTATTTTCAACCCGTCCTTCGCCATCCTTCGTTACTGATATATATCCGGTACTGCAACTATCCGTTGAATTAAACGTTTATTTGTCTTGTGTCAATATCTGGAGTGATAATGCGAAGTTATACTCCGAAATGTACTTTCAAAACCTAAGTACGTATTAAAGCTTCGAACTCAACTTTATTTGATTCTGGAGTTATTTATGCGATCCAATTAGGGATAATTGACGTTTATTGGCTCTGATTAGGGTTTACGAACTCTTTCCGCTTACGGACCTTAATTAGGGATACGGACTTCAATTAATTGGGGCTCCAAATGGGGACCCTCCTCTTATTACCCCCTCTTATTCGGGTCACTACATTAGGATTCAGCGATCGGCCGTGAATACCTTCTTAAAGTTTTGTATTTGAACTAACGCAAAAAAAGTACCCGTGACCGTTTACCTGCGCCCGAAGTTAAACTACTATTTTGAAGATCGCAAGTGCTTTGCACACTTTAATGAAGATTTGCGCTATAGTTTCACCGAAACCCTACACAAGATAGATTTTACTAGAATCAACAAAATTTCAAACCGAATTAAATAAAGCACCGGACAGCAACTGAGATCGGAAGTAAAACAGACAGTATTGTATGTTTTGCGCGTTAATACTTAAGTTTGGCGTGGGTCAAACTAATTTTTCACCCGCGTGATACAAATCTTTACCCAAAGGGAATACACACAGATGAAATTTTTTACCCTACCCGCGTTTACCCGCGGGTTTTCGCGGGTACATGCGTGTACCATCGGGTCATGTTCCACTCTAAATGAAACCCAATGCGGCTATAACGAAATGCATGCCAATCATTGTCCTATATTCGCTTTCAAAATTCTATAGGACAGAATAGAGGGTAAATACTTTCCCGAAGTTTCTTGAGCGAAAGAGAACAAATAGCACTAGCACGCTTTAGTATAACGTACCAGATCGACAGCCAATGTATAGAACAGGTGCGGAGCAGTAGTATAAGCATATTCTTAAGCTTTGGCCTAATCGTAAGCGTAAGAATCAGCTTACACCTCTGCCTAAGCCTAAGCCTAAGCGTCAGAATGAGCTTTATACCTCTGCCTAAGTCTGAGCCTAAACCTAAGTATAAGAATGACCTTATACGTTTGCCTAAGTCTAAGCCTAAGCCTAAGTGTAACAATGAGCTTATACCTATGTCTATTCTTAAGCCTAAGCCTAAGAAAAAATTAGTCAAAAGCTAAAGCTTACTCTAATCCTGTCCCACGGAATAACGTTCCACCCATGATCCTTACATGGGTTAGCTTCTCAAAAAATCTTTAGTATTGTGAATTTGTATTAAGTGCGCATCATGTATATCATGTTTTTCGCTTTTTTCGTGCCAAATACTTAAAGTTTAGTGATTAATGCGAGTGCCGAAACCTATTAATACTAAAACCTAACGCAGGTTCATAGGTTAAGCAGCTTTCGAACACCGCCTTGTTTTTTTGTAAGTAACCTGAATACTGGCAAAAATACAACATTTGAAACGCATACCATGGGGCCCACGTGCGCCAGAGGGGACGCAGAAGAGGCTTCCCTCCCAAAAAAATATTGTCTCCCACAGTCTAGCAAATGTTGTAGCATTTGTAAACCTGATCAAATCAACCTCACGTCCCATGTCAAATCGTTCTAACGCCCCCTTTCTCCGAGCATGTTGAGATATAAGCTATGTGTTCGCGTGGTACAAAAATAAATTGATTTGTGCTTAAACCGTTTCGTAGTGAGTGAGATAAAAGTTAACTACTTTTATCCAGGGTCCGTGAGCAGAAATTCAACTCGGAAGGGTATATCCATAGTATTTGAGGTCAAGAACACAGGCAGGTAATATAAATCGTGTAATACTGCGTTTCTTGTATTTTTTTTTGCAGAAATTTCAGGCAAGAACGTATACCTATAGCCACATTTTATTATTTTTATATGTTCTTGCTTTTATCATAACTTAAGGCGGTCCATGTTACTTTAAGGGGCGTCCAGGGTTCTGGCGGGTCTGTAAAAGAGTAGGTTTAGATTCTAGATTACATTTTTTCGCTTAGGCTTAGGCATAGGCTTATGAACACATTTTTGCAACGCTTAGGTTTAGGCTTAGGCTTAGAAACACGCATATGGCCACGATGGCTATACGAGACGGTTAAAAAACTTGTTAAATTTAAGATAATAATGTTTTGTTCTCTGACAAGTGATACTTAAAGATATTAAAAAATTGACTACGCAATGTTGTTCAGTACAAATTAAATTATACAAGGTGAAATTTTTAAAAGCTACCGCTTGAAGGTATTGGTCACCACGTTTCGTCAGAATTAAAAGTTAAGCCTTTAGGCTTACGTACAGGTAATAGGCAAAGGCTACACAAACACTAAGGTTTAGCCTTTGGCGTAGGTATCAGTACCTAAGCCTTATTCTTGTAGCCAGAAAGGAGTCCGGAGGGCTCAGCCATCGCTGGTAAAATTCTACCCCACCCCTGGAAAAGTTTCAGCTGCGCTTGAAATAAATGTACTACTTCCATTCCTCTCTTGAAAATTTTAATCCCTCCCTAGCATGATGTGCTTGCTACAATCCTGATCACTATGCGGTTATGACCAGAGTGGCAAGTGGGTAAGGATTTTGTTGCCCGACTCACGCTTTACCCACGCAAACTAGAATAGTTTACCCGAGGGTATATAAACCCGGGCAAAAATGTTCTGCACACGACCCACCTTTTGTCCGCGCCTGAAGTGAAACCAGTATTTTAAAGATCGCTGCTAATTCGCGCCTTAATATTGAAGTACAATAGCGTATGTATTCCGCCTTGAACTTAAAAGTTTGCCGTGGGTGAAAACTGTGAATTTTTTACCCGCGTGATGAAAATCTTTACCCGCGGGTACACCCGCGTCTGAAATTCTTTACTCGATCCGTGTCTACCCTCGGGTAAGTGTGGGTATCCGTAGGTAATGTCCCATTCTGGTTTACGACGCCTCTGCCTGCTAAATTTGAAAAACACTGTAAAGTTTTCAAATTTTTTAGCTAAATTTCAAAGGGTATTGCGGCATTTAATTTAACTGGTTACATACTCGTGTCACAAGTGAGTATAATCCCGTTCTTGATGTATCTGGCAATACCCGAAGGTTGGCATTCGTTTGAACCAGAAACTCGAATATATTATCTTATTGGGGGAATAAATTATGGTAATTTTGATTGAAATTTAGTCATTATTAATTGAAAAACATTATGCTTTTGACGTATTAACTGCAAAAATTAATTGCACGTTGCGATAGTCAATTAACAAAATTTAGAACGCTGAACACATTTTTAAGCTATTGGCGGACGCAGATGAACAGCGCTGTTTACATTACGTAATAATTAGTTTCAAATAGAATGCAGCGGTTAATTTAACAATTTAGCGTTGAGGATACTTTGTGTGTTTTGAAATTTTAAATGTTAAATTTAATTTGAAAATAGTTTAATATTTGCAAAAAAAATCAAATTTGATCGGAACCGGAAATGTTTCTACATGCGGTGCGATAAACGTTTACACTTACAGCTGTCGTAGAAAAAACACATTGTGAGCTTCAGATAAACCATTTGTTGCTGAAATTGTGGCAGAAAAAAGCTTGTCTTATCCCTAAACGTACTGAATAAATGACTCCAGGACCAAGTAAAGTTGAATTCGAAACTTTAAAGCGTTAAATTTTGAAAACACATTCCTAAGTGTAACCTTGCATTATCGCAACAAACTATTGACACAAGACAAATATACGTTTAATTCAACGGACAGTTGCAGTACCGGATATATATCAGTAGCGAAGGGTGGCTGAGGGTGTGTTAAAAATAAATAAAGTCCGTATAACCGAATAACAAGGGGGGTACCCTCTGGAGAAGCCAAATAAATATCAGTCCTATTTTGGCGATATTGGACAAAGGTAGCGTCAATGACACCTAAAGGTGCCATGAGCCCCCTCTTGAATGGTCCCGAGAAGTTTAAAAAAAAACCAATAATTGATTTTGGTTCAAAATAGAAAACATACATTTGGTGCGGTCCTATTCAAGCCAACATGATCAGACTGCGCACAAGATAGATGCTACTCACATTTGACAATACGATCCATGATTGCTTTTTACACTTAGAGTCAAATTTTTTGATATAAACCGTCGACCAGGAACTTGAGTTTTTCATAACCGCACCTACGTCTGCGTTTCTTCAACTCGTTGCAGGGGGCACCGGAAAATATGCGCAAGACAAGGTTTCCTGAGGACATTTATCATATATCGTCAAGTTAACTGAAAAACAATTGGGCAATTTACCGCTGTGTTAGCTTTCAATTTTTCTCACCGGATCCCGGGTCGGCACATCCCTTAACTCGAGTTCATTGGAAGCGTCTTTGGTCTTTGACTCATAAAATCATCCAAACTTTTAATATCAACTCAAACGCTGAGTTAAGCTAAAGCTTAAAGCAAATTTTGCTTTGCTGAAGATAACAAAGTCTCATGAGAGTTTTAATGACGGTCTGTAGATTCGTTTAATTTAAAAACATCAATTTAACCTACAGCAGATTCTTAGAAGCTTCTATATCTTGTTGCTCTTGCCAAGCCATTTAAAATATTTTTTATGAGTCAAAATCAAAACAAACTTAGCCAAAACAGCGAACCAGCGATGCAGGGTTGTAATCCTAAAGACGGCTTGGATTGTTTAATATCGCTATCCGTCTCCGGTTCCGGAGTCAAATTTTTGCAGGAACCGTGCTGGCGTTTTTGAACAGATTAATTTTAATGGCCAACATTTAATTTTTTCCTACTTTTGCTGGAATTTTGTTAAAATTAACGAATCTTAGGCTTAGGCTTAGGCTTAGGAGTATGCTTACACTACTGTTCCGGCCCTGTTCTATACAATGGCCATTTTAACTATTGGATTTTGCAAGACAAAAATGTGTTCCTCCGTTTCTGGTATTCTATATCTCCGGTTGTAGGGTTATATATTATAAAAGTGTATATATACACTGCAAAAAATGGTGTGTCAAATTGATTCTCTCCGAAATAGGCTGTACCAAACCACACGAACTGAGTCAAATTCAACTCCGCCAAAGTCAATTGTGCGACTCAGTGAGTCGAATTTGACTCAGTGAGTCGAATTTGACTCAGTCAGTCGAATTTGACTATGACAAGTCAAATTTGACTCAGTGAGTCGAATTCGACTCTGACGAAGTCAAATTTGACTCAGTTTGTGTAGTCTCGTAGAGCCTATTTCGAAGAGAGTCAATTTAGCTCACCATTTTTTGCAGTGTATATATAATTATTTTAAAAATAAGAATTGAAAACAAATAATATTTTTAAGTGAAACTTACTATGTATAAGGCGTATGGGTTAAATACAACAGATCTGAGAGAATGAGATATTATATTCAGTGGCACAAATCGTTGTTTATTGTAAGGTAACTTTTGTCGCAAATTCGTTTGAGAAAATGGTTTGGTTTCACCAGTCTCGTTGTCAAAATTTCATTTCGGTGGGGTACAATGAGGGTCCAACCATTTTTTTAACTCTAGGATACGACAAGTTGCTCCTCTGTATTTGAATCATCTCCCTAGACATTTCAGAGGGATATATTCCGATATACTCCTTGTATACACCCTGTTTCAATTACAAGAGCAGTGTTGTTTCACACAATGGGTTTGCCACGATTTCAGTTCGACAGGGTACATTTTTATGTCGAAAAAGTTGTTTTATGACCACTACTATATAGGAGACTAAAAGGTTGTTCAAAAGTGCTATTTTCTCGGATGTTCAGAAATTTCTAGGACTGATATATCTCGTCTATCCATTCGCTGTCGGTAACAGATAGTGAAGTTGTAACTCTTAAATCAAATCAGAATATAATTCGAATTTTTAAAATTAATTGGACGCAGTGTGGACACTTAAAATTTGTGGGATTTTAAGGTCTTTCAAATTAGGAGAACGGTATTTTCAGCATTGTACAAATCATTTTCTACACCACGAATCGAGACCTTAGCATGAATATGGCGGCGTATATATAACGTGAGAGATAAAAGGACAAACAAGGAACAAACGCACATTTAACAGACTTTAAAAGTCACTTGGTGAGGTCGAAAATATACAGGCATTACTTGAAATTGTAGGAATTCCGGTTGAACCATGATATATATTATATCCTGTACGATATGTATCCTTTTTTAATACACATTTCGGCCAATATTACTTTAAGGGGCGTAACAGTACATTAAGCGTATTCCTAAGCCTAAGCGTAAGCGTTGCAACAATGTGTTCTTAAACCTAAGACCTAAGCCTAAGCAAAAAATGTACTCTAGATTCTAAACCCACTTTTTTATATGCTGACAAGAAACCTGGACGCCCCTTAAAGTAACATGGGCCCGTATATTAAAGTACTATTATCAGGATAATCAAAATCAAAAATAAGTTTCATAAAATAACAACATTGTAGTCGCTAACTAAAATTCCTAATCGACCTTAAAGGCATCTCTCTCTTGCACTTCGCATAAAATTAAATTGCTCAAACTTTGTACATCTGAAAACGAGTAAAAAATCATTATTTCAACGCAAGTTGTTCAGCTTATAATAAAATGATAAAAATAAACGCTTTATATGGAGTCAGTTCACAGGAATATTGAACAAAGCATCGTTGAAAGATTCAGTTTAATTGTCTTTAGAACTTTGTTATTGACATATCATTAACGATTAGCGCAATACTGCGCTAAAACATACATACATACATACATATTATATATATATATATATATATATATATATATATATATATATATATATATATATGTATATATACATATATATATGAGGGTTAGCCGAAATTCCTCTTCTGGTCAGCATTCCTGCATAAATTCAATTCCTGTTCATATTCCTGTTCCTCCAGTTACAGAAGCAGGAACGGGAATTTTTACGGTTTTGTGTCAAATTATTCATAATCATTTAAATGGTGGAAACTTTGTCTTTAAAAAAACTTTATTTCGAAACGAGTGTTTTTGCAATTAGTTCAATCTTATTAATAAACTGTTTGTGATGTGGTATTCATGATAGCTTGTTTAACAAGTCAGCATAGGACATATTCAACCAGATCTATCGTTCCGACATTAGTTTAGTAATACTATTCTAAACGTATTCCCGCATTTTTCAAAGTATTACATAGCTTCTATTACTATCTAATGATAAACGTTATTGAAAATCAAAAAAATTTAACTGACTCAAATGATGGAGGTTTTAAATGTGGCATATTCTTGTACGAAATATTTATTGTATTTTAAATTTAGTTTAGCCAAGAATTTAGGAACCGGCACTACAAGTTTTCTTGTTCGAAAACCTATTTGATTATTAGTTGTTATTATTAACAAGAGTCGATACTGTCTGTCTTACAGAAGAGTATGCAACTGGATACACTTGGATAATTTTCTCAGGTCACAAAAATACATAGCAATTTACAGGTGACAATAAATAACTTCCATTAAATTATTAACCTTTTCTCACATGAATATTTTCTATTTCCCCTGACACCTACTTTTACGCTAGGATTCGAACTCTAGTGACTGGAGTGGAAGGCGTATACCATCACCATTCAGCTATAGGCGGTTGACGCTCGAGCCCGAGGGGGCTCTCCCGTCTTTTGGTGATATGTATACGTGTTGCAATTGTTAAACTCAATGTGAGAAGGGGTTAAATCATCAAATTTTTGGCTAATGCTATATACTTTTAGGAGCGTATCAGTAGATTAAGCGTATTCCTAAGTCTAAGCCTAAGCCTAAGCCCAAGCAAAAAATGTAATCTAGAATATAAACCTACTCTTTTATAGACCCACCACAAACTTGGAAGCCCTTTAACGTAACATGGGCCAAATTTTTTATAGTATATGTGGTGACATCGATTCCTCCTTAACAAAAGAGGTCTGTTATAAAACGCAACGCGTGGTGGGTCCATTTTGTGCCATACAACATCAGTATATTTTTAACCTATACGTTTTATCAACACAAAGTCACTCTTACTATAGCATATTAATAGAAACTACTACACACTGTTGAGAATACGGCTCCTAGATCCATATTAACTACGAACATTGCTGAAAATATGGTCGCGGCCCAGCGAATTAATTGAAACAATTGATTTCGGTAATAAAATTTTATATTTTGATTTTGAAAAAATAAAGTTCATTTTTGAAATTTAACCCAGGATCCGGTTTCGTGTGAACGAAAATTTATTCTAAATATTCGACTCTTGGCCCTGGTTACATATTAATAATCAGGTTCGCGGCTGAAATGGTTTAAGGTTTTTGAATGGCAAAAATACCTACTTTACAGATGTTTTTTCGATGTATAATAAATGTCAAAAACAATAATAAATAATGTTTATTTGGCTAAAGAAATTACGTTTGCTTTCTGTTCGTTATATCTACAGTCCATTAATCCAAGATTTACTGTAATTATCTTTAAAGCTCAGCTCAATGTAAAGATCAGGGGCGGAACGTTTTTGTTAGGAAATGTAATAGGGTAAGCGGTAGCTTTAATAGACTAGTTTTTAATTAGGTTTAGGTTTAGGATTTAGACTGTGGGATATTTATGCGAATATCATATTATATTACAAAATTATAACGAATATCATATGTTATTCTGCGCGACAGTGAAATCTTCGCGTGTTTACAAATGAATAGAAAGTCGGACGACAGACGCACAGATGTGATTTAAATACTTAATACACTCCTGCAAATCGTTTCCGACACAAAATCGCTTAGAACCACGGCTTCAGAATTCAAAAATTCAAATTTAAAATTTTAGTATATAATATAGAACAGGACAATTTGTGAATGTTACCTCAAGTATGCGGACATTTATAATTATATCAGATAGTATTCGCTGACAAACCTCGAATATAACATGATATTGAAGAACAAAAGGTGACATGCACATGATAAAAGCAAACAATACAAATTTTTAAATATGATATGAGGTCTGTAAGCAGACAAAATTGTCCCAAGCTGTCCCGGTTATAACATGAACCCCGCATAATTGTAAATGAAAACATTTCTTGCCAGAATTCCGGCAATCCTGGCTATGTTTTCAACGGTCAGCGACCATGAGTTTAACTATCGATGACCCATGTCAAGATTTCGATGACAATTGTGCGTTTACAAGTTTTACAATTTCGAAAATTAAATTTAGACATCAAAACAAAACCACACAAAAACAGTAAAAAACGCAAACAACTGAAATAAACGTAAAAACTGGACTGAATAGAAAAAACCGACATATGAATAGAATTGAAACCTGTCATATCAGCTATGGATGGACAATAACAATCCTTTCACTATAATTGAATCGAACCAGGGGCGTAGCTTCGAATTCATATCATGAGGGTATCAAACGTCATTTAAAACCATTTTGCAAGCGAAGCCAGCAGAAGCGTAGATATTTTAGACCGTAACATCTGGTAGGTTTGACTCTAAAACGCTGTTAAACGTTCAACAAAATTATGGGCTAACAATTTTCAACGCCACCCTACCCGAATCCGCGTGCAATTTTCGTCAGGATCCCGATGGGACTCACCGCCATCGTGTCATCAATTTCCCAGCGTTCTAGTAGTCATGTAGGCTGCGATACTGATACCACGACAAACTGTAATCATTAAACAAGCCTACACAATAGATGTATGAGAAACATTCTATGTCACTTAATTTTGTTAATTGCTATTTGCAATTATTTACGTGTGCTTGGAGAGTAAGTTCAGCGTTCAGACATTTGATCCATTGGAATCGCACCATGAAATATTAGGGTCTTGAAGTAAACAAATTTAATAGCACCACGTCACTACACGAATGGTTGGGTTTCTGAAACTTTACTTAAGTATCACTTAGTACTAAAGTACGTGCTGAGTAGCTACTTAGCCGTTTTGGCGTTTTTAAAAGCGTACTTAAGGTAAGTAAATACTTAAGCCGATAACAAAAATCTGATAGATTACAAATTAACTGTTCAAGTATACAAACGTTGGTCCAACTGAAATTGCAGACTCGTGGTGCCTCCTTAATATAAATCAAAACTATTACTTTACTGCTATGATAATGGCTCACAATTGGCGTTTACCTGTTTTGTTCGAAAAGTTAAGTAATTACTTAAGTCAGCGACTTAAGTATTTACTTAAGCATAGCTTAAGTAAATACTTAAGTAAGATTTTAGAAACCCAGCCAATATATAGTATCAAGCAAAAATTCAGATGTGTATCGGCCGGACTGGGGTTTAAAAAGAAGGGCATGACCAGTTGTTAACAACAGTGGGTCGATTGTGTTAGCAAATACGAGATCATCTTGGACAAAATGCAAGCTCAGTTGATACAATTTGCATATTTTCACGTCACCCGAAGCGTATAAGCTTGTAAAAGCTTTAATTTTGAAACGGATTTTATTCGTGGCTGAATTATAATTTGAACATATTCACCGCAGTTGTGTAAAATGTCTACACGCTGAGGGTACTCAACCAAAGTTTGAAGAAAAGTTTCTTAAGCTCTGATCACACGTGCAAGTTTGTACTGCAAAAAAATTTCAGCTGCAAACTTGCAAGTTTTGTCCAAAATTCCGTTCGAAAAGCTTGCAGCTGTAAATATAATTCATTAAAATCATAGCTAGGAATTTAGTTCATATGTGTGAATCACAATGCAAGTTCACTGAATTTGTTGCAGCCGCTTTCTCATTGGCTTTTGAAAAAATCCAAGTTCTGCGTGCAATTTGCTGATGCAAGTTTTCACAGTAAAAGCTTGCACGAGTGAACTGGGCTTTAAGCAGTCATTGAGAATAGTAGCGCAGGCCTAAAAAATTTGGAATCCGCGTCAGGACGATATTTCTAAAAAATAATTCGCCAATCAAATCTGCTTCCTATGTAGCTATCTTGGGCAGATCCTCTTTAAAAAATGTTGAAAGCTTTATTACTTGCAATATGTCTATAAGAGATAGTTAGTGATTCTAAAGGCAATGAACTCAAATTATCATGGACAATCACAGAGATATAACTTAAGCAGTCTGGTGAATAGATTTGCGTACTATATTGCTATACTAAACTGTATGTGTTGAAAATTTTCTCACCTCATAGAAGGGTATGACCCCCGCCAGTTTTAAATTGATCAAAGCATACCATGGGAATCGCCTTGGGGATTCCAATTCCATGACATCCCTGAAAACGTGCCTTTTTTCTCGTTTTTGTACAAATTTTTTGGGAATATATCACTTGTGTTTCTTAGTCGAAATATTATTAATAGCAGTCAAAAATCGCTACACAGTATTTAACAGTCGTAGTGGTTTCTAACAACTCAAAATTCACAAATAATTATTCTTAAGCTTCTTGATGGTTTCAAGCTGTATAAGTATATTTTGGCCAATGTTATGCACCGTCCACTTTAATTTGCGTGCACGCTGTGGATGTAAACGTTTTCAATTCACCATCTGAGCAAACGCGCAGAGCTTAGACGGTAAATTGAAAACAGAAACAATTGAGTATCAGTAAGTGTAAAAGGTCAAATTCAGTTGAGAGGTCAATTGAATTGAATTGTGTATCAGAAATTACTAATGTGCATTTTAAAACGCGTAAGCAAGAGGAAAACGTGTTTCATCCTTACGCTTAGGCTTAGGAATCTGCTTATAATAAATACTGTTCCACCTCCTTTTCTTGAGATTTTTTACCCGGACCACCTTTACTAGTGATTCGTGCAAGAACCCCGTCGCCTATACTCATTGCGACCTGACACGGCAGGTCGAAGAAAAATTTCAGAGTTGATCTGTGATCGGCTCATGTATAGAACAGAACCGGATAGTTTTCCAGAGGGGCTGTAATAGTAGAGTCAGTTTAGCTCTAGATTTTTGCTTACGCTTAGGAATAGGTGCTATCCTTACGCTTAGGCTTAGGAATCTGCTTATAATACTGTTCCTCGTCCTTTTCTTGAGATTTTTTACCCGGACCACCTTTACTAGTGATTCGTGCAAGAACCCCGTCGCCTATACTCATTGCGACCTGACACGGCAGGTCGAAGAAAAATTTCAGAGTTGATCTGTGATCGGCTCATGTATAGAACAGAACCGGATAGTTTTCCAGAGGGGCTGTAATAGTAGAGTCAGTTTAGCTCTAGATTTTTGCTTAGGCTTAGGAATAGGTGCTATCCTTACGCTTAGGCTTAGGAATCTGCTTATAATACTGTTCCACCTCCTTTTCTTGAGATTTTTTGCCCGGACCACCTTTACTACTGATTCGTGCAAGAACCCGTCGCCTATACTCATTGCGACCTGACACGGCAGGTCGAAGAAAATTTTCAGAGTTGATCTGTGATCGGCTCATGTATAGAACAGAACCGGATAGTTTTCCAGAGGGGCTGTAATAGTAGAGTCAGTTTAGCTCTAGATTAACTTTTTGCTTAGGCTTAGGAATAGGTGCTATCCTTACGCTTAGGCTTAGGAATCTGCTTATAATACTGTTCCACCTCCTTTTCTTGAGATTTTTTACCCGGACCACCTTAAGCATAAGTTTTACGCTTAGGTTTAGACATAGTCTTAACTTTGGAATGTGCTCAGAGACTACTGTTACGTCCCTATTCTATACATACCAACGTTGTGTATTAAAAGTAATATATGCTGTCTGAGATATATTCAGACCACCCACGTGAAAAAGATCCTTATTTCACTTTCAATCGTTTATCATTTTATAGTTGTAGGGATCAAATATACGCATACTAAAGTTATAAATTTTCAAATAGGGGTCAAATACTAATTTACAGTGTAAAATTTCTGTTTACTCCTATCTTGTTCAAAGTTCAAATCAAATTCCAGCACGCTGTATTCGTTGCGAGGTCAACTTACTATTGTTTGTTTTTAAACTCATGACAAATTGGAAATGCTCTTTTGAACGTTAAACTCAACTTGTAAATTGAAAACGTAAAATTATATCAGAAGGGAAATTGAGTGTAAAATTTTGAGATTACATTTTCAATTTCCACCTTGACATTGAAAACATAGGACTTCCATTTACTACTTGGGAATGGAAAAGCTCTACATCCACAGCGTGCACGCAAATTAAAGTGGACGGTGCATTACTTTAAGGGACGTAACAGTAGATTAAGCGTATTCCTAAGCCTAAGCTTAAGCGTAAGCGTTGCAAAAATGTGTTCCTAAGCGTAAGCCTAAGCGTATTAGCGTTGCAATGTGTTCCTAACCGTAAGCGTTGCAAAAATGTGTTCCTAAGCGTAAGCCTAACGCTAAGCAAAAACTGTAATCTAGAATCTAAACCTACTGTTTTACAGTCCCACCAGAAACCTGGACGCCCCTTAAAGTGACATGGGCTACTATTTTTAGCTTGAAAACACATTGCGAACTTCAGATGAACAATTTGTTTCAAATAGAATTTTTGCAAAATATTCCACTGTGGAAAGTGTAAACAATTTCGCTGCACCGTTGCGCAAAAGAAAATCGTCACAAGACGTGAGAGCTTCCTCTTGATCGAGTATTAAGTTCCAGGGTGCAATCGGAGTTCTGCCTCCGGCTCCGGCAGAAAATCGGCCTCCGGCTCCGGCTCAGGTAAAATTTTTGCCGGGGTTTCTGACAATTTCGTTAGTAAAATTTTGCATAATTTTGTAAAATTTATCTGTTATGCGCGTTTCGCTTTACTTGTCACAATTTTCAGGAAACAATTTTCGAAATTTCGCAGAAAATAGCGTAAAACGAACCAACGTAACAACATATTGCAGATATTAGGTGAAGTTAGCTAATTAACCATCATTTTACTACCTAATTTCATCTCACCTACGGCTCAGGCTCCGGCTCCTGCTCCAGCAAGTTTCGTTAACCTCCGGCACCGGCTCCGGCTCCGGTATTTTTCACCTCCGGTTGCGCGCTGTTAGGTTCTTATGCGCGACTGATCATGTCAGCTATAGCAGTTTTGGCAACTTGGGTGTTAGTCTGATTAGCATAAACTGTAATCATTAATGAAATTAAATTTTCACGCTAAAAGGTCAAAACCCTGTCTGTCGTAGAGCGTGTCGGATCCAGAGAGAGCATGGTGATATGACCCCGCGGATCCACATGCCTTGCCGTGTTGAACATTTAGCAGTGCAAATGGTTCGCCTAAAGCCAATAATGCGTTTTCTAGCCAAATCAAGTGAAAAATATGGTTAGATAAATTGCACAAATTTAAAAATTGTGCGCCTTTGGCGTTATTTGTCATTCTTAAAATGTCAAAAATTGCTAAAACACACTCTAAGACAGTAAAAATTTTGAGCGTCAAAAATATATTCTCTCACCAGAAAATCATTGTTCCACGGCAGTCTGTAAATTGCTGGGCTAAGTTTGGTTCTATTTTGGTTGATCAGTAAACCAACTGGATATAAACCTGCTATAAAGTGAGTTATTTTTAACTTCGAATGTTTTAATGTACAAAAATACGAAAAAACTGTTGACTTTTAAAGCTGCAAAAAATATCCTAAATTATTCAGAAGCAATTTGAGTAAATTGAAACCATTTCAACTAATCAAAATTGAAATTTTTGTACTTTATATGATATATTCATGCGCATATTCTATTAATATCTGAAATGTGAGAGTCTGTGTTGTCATTTGTGTGTGATCTAATTTACTGTAGTGACCCGAATAAAAGGAGGTGTATTAGAGGGGTCTCCATTTTCAGTCCCAATCAATAGGAGCCCGTATCCCTAATAAGAGTCCTTAAGCAGATAGAGTCCCTTAACCCAAATTAGGGCCCATAAATGTCAATTATCCCTAATTGTAGTGCATAAATGACTCTAGGACCAAATAAAGTGGTGTTCGAATTTTTAATGCGTACTTAAGTTTTGAAAGCAACATTCCAAAGTATAACTTTGCATAGCTTTGACACAATACAAAAACGTTTAATTAAACGGATAGTTGCAGTACAGGATATATATCATTAACGAAGGATGGCGAAGGGCGGGTTGAAAATAAATAACTGTCCGTAACCGAATAACAAGAGGGGCACCCTCAGGAGAGGCCCAATAAATATCAACCCCCCCTCTTATTCGGGTCACTACATTAGCTCTACCTACAGAGTTCCGAATCCTTTAAAAAATGTATTAAACATTCTGAAAATTAATTTTGGTACTAAATTTTTTCTACTAAGTCTTCAGTGAAATGTTCGCCAGCTATTTTTGAAAACAACCAATTTTAGGCATATAATCTGAAGCTAACCTGGACCAATCGTTGCACAGCGGGTCTTCAGAAATGTTTTCTGTGTGAGACTACGGTGTCCCCATGATGGGCATTAAAGAACCGTGCCAACCATATTTGGCTGCTGCAGCCCCACAGAAAACTTCGGCCTGACATGGTGATTAAAATTGATTTTTGATCCATTCCAAAAACGGCCCCTCAAAATGATTCGGCGCTTCCAAATATAATTTTCTGCGGACGTACCTTTTACGCAAAAAAGCTTCGCTTTTTGACAATTCCTTATTTTTACATCTCGATATTGAAATAGTATACGCAAAAAATGCTATTTTTTCGCAGTAAAAGCCAAAATTATTCAAACTGCAATTTATTTCTAGCGTTAAAAGGTTTAATAATTTATATGAATTGGTTTCGAATATAAAAATGCTGCCGTTACAAAAACAAACCACTACGTTCGAATACAATGGTACCCATGTGGTATAGTTTTTATGAGATTTCACTGCCCAGTATGCAAGACAATGCTACATTGAGTGCCGGTTCAACGAGTGTGGGATGCTAGGAAAAAAAGACTTATGCCGTTTGTACTCTACGGAGCAACCGGAAGTGAAAAGTACCGGAGCCGGAGCCAGAGGTCGATTTTCTGTTGTAGCCGGAGGCAGACCACCGGTTATATCCCTGGCTTTAAGACATTTCGTTATTTGTTGATTTGAACACAAGTTGTCTTACATTCGGAGTTATTTGCGTTAAATTCGGTTTTCTGTGCCGCCAATATCGCTAGATACGACTCCCAAAGTCACTGTGGGTAGCCGCCACAGCAACGGCTTATGATTGGTTAAAAATAATCAGCTAACTGCCTACGGTGCAATGTGATTGGGCTATTTTTGCAAACAACCGAATACTATATCGGACACTGATTCGTTAATAGTTTTGTAGTATTTTTCATTGGCTTCAGCGTAATTTAAGTGTTTTTGATTGGTGCGGAACGGTTGCGCTATTTCAATTTAATAGCGAATGAAAACAATTCTAACGAGAATTCCAGCAGTCCTTGCTCTGTTTCCGACGGTCAGCGACCATGATTTTACCTATCGATGACCCATGTCAAGATTTCGATGACAATTGAGCGTTTACAAGTTTTACAATTTCGAAAATTAAATTTAAACATCAAAACAAAAACACACAAAAACAGTAAAAAACGCAAACAACTGAAATAAACGTAAAAACTGGACTGAATAGAAAAAACCGACATATGAATAGAATTGAAACCTGTCATATCAGCTATGGATGGACAATAACAAACCTTTCACTATAATTGAATCGAACCAGGGGCGTAGCTTCGAATGCATATCATGAGGGTATAAAACGTCATTTAAAAGCATTTTGCCAGCGAAACCAGCGGAAGCGTAGATATTTTATACCGTAACATCTGGTAGGTTTGACTCTAAAATGTTTTAAAACGTGTCGTTTTTCTGGTTTCTCCAACATTTTTTTGGAAATTTACCCCTATTGTGCCCTTGTATATTATGTGTACTTTTGAGTCGAAATATTAATAGCAGTGAAAAAAATTGCTATTCGACAGTATTTGACACTTGAATTTGTTTTCAATTACTTAATTGAACAATTAATAATTTTTACGCTTATTCGCTCAATATTCTCAAATTGTAGTAGCAAATATGAGTAAAATTAGATGAAATTTTTTAAAAAGTTTCTAAAGGGTCAGAATTTAAAAAGTCACTAACACTGCCTTGTTTTGTTAAATTTCTGCGCATCCACAGGGTTTGGATACAAATCATATCACAAGAAAGGCTCATGTTACTTTAAGGAGCGTCCAGGTTAGGTGCGTCAATAAAAGATTGGGTTTAAGATTCTAGATTAAATTTTTTTGCTTAGGCTTAGGCTAAGGAACTTATTTTTGCAACGCTTACGTTTAGGCTTAGGCTTAGAAATACGCTTAATCTACCGTTACGCCACTAAAAGTAACATTGACGTGACAAGAAGTGTCAAATCAAGGATTTTCCCCAATATAATAACGTGAGTGCTATTGGGATAGAATTACTTGTTCGCATGGTACCGGTTAACGTTGATTAGTGACAAGATTTTGTTGCACAGTTACGTAAATTAACGGCTGAAGCTTGGACGCTGTCAGGATTTTCAAAACGAAAAGCAAGGTTGAAAATATAACAAGATTATTCCATGGGGAGAGCAGAGCCCTGCCCCTTTTGGCTACGGGCCCGCTAATATAAGTGACAAATAACTCACTTTACCATATATGCTTGCCGAATATAGACTGTGTAAACATATGTCGTACCCTAAACACCCGTTTGTCACAAATGCCAATTTAGACGTCACAAAATGCCGAGATGACAAGAACCACCGGAGTGACAGTTTACGGAAAATCCTTTTATCCATCGATATTGCACCAATCATATTTTGTCTGGATTTGCAACGGCCGGCCCCAATTTCCAACTGTGACAAATAGGTGTTCGCGATACGACATATGCACTAACCGGGATTGCATGAATATATGACTATGCTTAAAATATAATACCGACGAAAACTAGGCTTGACTCGTGAGCTTGATGGTTAATAAGAAAGCTAAATTTGATATTTTAATAGCAAAAAATGAAGAATATAAACAACATAAAGCGCCGAGTGTTCCATAAGCTTAGCAACAGCGTAACCAGATTGGGTACGGACCAATCAGGTGACGGTTATGCTTTGGGGTTGAAGAATTTATTCTGTGACAGAAAAACCCCATTATATTTTTATAGAGGGCCACAGCTTCGAATACGCTAGCTACACAGCTCATTCCTTACTGAAACTTTTGGTAATTTGGTCTTACCAAAAACTACTGATAGAGGAAATGTTACTCTTTTACACTTTTTCACACAAGCATAAGCTCAGGGCCGAAGGGCCAGCATTAGGATATACGGCCCAAAAACAGGTTCAAGAGAGTCTTAATGTGTTTTACAGCGCTATATCTTCGTAGTTCGCGAAAATAATTTACTTTGCCAAGATGCCCCCCCCCCCCAACGATCGGGTCTCCCAATTGGGAAATTGGGAAAGCCGCACTTGCGCCACCATTGCGTAAAACCTAGGCCTAATATATAAACCCAGCTCTAAACCAATTTCTAAACCTACACCTTAAGTGTAGTTTAAGCGTAAAGTTAAATCAAAATTTGAAAATTTCAAAAACTCTGAAAAGAAATTATTCAAGAGTCGAACAATTAGTAAAATCCGCTATTTCTAACATGGAAGCATGCCTTTATGTTGAATGAAAACAACGTGAGCAATTCTAGTCTTTTCACCGAATTTTCCATTTTCAATAACGCGTGGTCAGAGACGAATCCAAATAATTTTGGACGAGGGGGGTAGAGCGGGCTGGCAAATGCTATAAAACGCAAACATTGGAAGGTAGGAACCTTATCATTTTATCACCAAAAAATTGTGCGGGGAAAGTTGCAAAAATTGTAAGGTAGGATCTTTACCATTTTAACAAAAAAATTCTGACGGTGAGGCATGCGCCACCCTCACTGGACCCGTTTGTGTGCGTGGTTCCTTTTGGGCCAGATCAATGGAGCCTGGTGTACTTGCCATATGTATCTTAGCTTAGAAAGCTTAAACTGAAACTATCGCACTTGTATAGTGCATTTAGAAGCACAACAGTTGTAGGACGGCTAACGGTGTTGGTAGCATGGCTCTTAACTATTTTAATCTGTGGTACAAATGCTGTTTTCACGTTCAAATTACCTGCAACAGTATGTTATAAACCAAAACAAAGCCTAAGCCTAAACCTAAGTTAGGCTACCATGTTATAAACCCAAGCACGATGAGTGAACCGTTTGACCCTTTATGACCGTGAGTTTAAATTAAGCTGATTCGGTGGTTCACATTCTTTGTTATCTTTTTTAACATTAACACCGAATGCAGATAATAATTGGAATCATTATCCAATTTCCCAAACGATACTGTAGTGACCCGAATAAGAGGGGGAACTGATATTTGTTTGTCCTCTCCAGGGGGCATCCCCTGTTATATGGTAACGGACTGTCATTTATTTTAACCCACACTCCGCCACCTTTCATTGCTGATATATATTCGGTATTGCAACCATCCGTTGAATTAAACGTTTATTTGTCTTGTGTCAATAGTTAGGCGATAATGCAAGGTTACACTTAGTAATGTACTTTCATAACTAAATATGCTTTAAATTTACGAACTCAACTGTATTTCGTGCTAGAGTCATTTATGCACTACAATTCGGGATAAGAGACATCGATGGACTCTAAATAGGGTTTAGGGATTCTATCCGCTTACGGACTCTTATTAGGGATACAGACTCCTATTGATAGGGACTCAAAACGGCGACCCCTCTTATTCGAGTCATTACAGTATCATGACTACACCAGGTGACTTTTTGAGAGGTACCAGCGAAAAATTGAGCTTCAAATGATTTACGAAAAATGAAAATTAATAGCATTTCAGCGATTGTTTTCGTTGATTTTCTATTTTTTATGCAATTAATCTGTTATCACTCGACTTTCGCTTATGCTTATAACGCTCTTCCGCCCCTGTTGTTTACATTGGCCAAAGTTTCAAACTTCAGAGAATTCAGCTTCCAATGTTTTTTCTTTTTTATGTGGGGCAGCCTGCTCAACAAGGCAGCCAATTCCGCAACATTTTCTATGGGGCCCTCACGCCTCAATTCCATCTCTGTTCTACATAATGAGTTTTCTATGCTTTCTATGCTACTGTAAAATTTCACAACACAAAAGGTATCCTCTGCCAGTGAAAAATCCTGAATCGGCAACTATGACGTATACTACTTACTCTTGTAATCGGTGCAGGAACTACTTACTCTTGTAATCGGTGCAGGAACTACTTACTCTTGTAATCGGTGCAGGAACTACTTACTCTTGTAATCGGTGCAGGAACTACTTACCCTTGTAATCGGCGCAGGACTAAAATCAGTTGTATTTGGAAACGCATTATACGCGTCCGAATGATTGCTATCAGATTGAAATGCGATTTCTGTTGCAGGAGTACTGAACTGGTAGCTTGGACTTTGAGAAGAGTACGGCTGCGTTACTCCTGGTGAACGATGAAAAACAGGAGTTACATGGCTAGACAGCTTGTACTCCTGGTCGGGTTCGAACGGAGTTGCCGGAGGTGTTTCAGTGCTGTTGGCATGTCTTCGATGGAATTGTCGATGGTCCGCGAGACGTTCTAGAGGCGCTGAAATAAATAAGTATACGTTTCAGTTTTATTCTCATTTGGCAAACAGCTCGTTCCGCCAACTATAGTTAGCTAAGTTTTCATGGTTTGTTTTTTGTTGCTCCAGGAATACGCGGAAGTTTTCCCGAAGAGTGAACAAAATTGACTTAAATTAAGTTACATAATCCAGAAGGTTATTGAAATACTTAAAATTGCGTTTTTCGTCGTTTGTTCTGAAATTTCTGGGGGCACTTGTATTCCTTGCCCCTTTTAAAAAAAAATTAATAAATGTCAAATTACTGTGCTCGTTTTCCGGTAGCTATCTGTTTCCATTTACATTTTGCTTATTTTTTACGATTCGTTTCACATCGTAAAAGATAGGCGTTACACATATTTGAGAATACAGAATGAATTTGGCAAAAAAACTGTTTATGCGAAATTCAAGTTGTCACGCTTGGTACCTTTTTTTTGTCACCAACCCACAGCAAGATGTAGAAACAACCAATATGAATAGTTTGATAGCTAGCTACTACTCATTTGCATACGTTTACGTTTGTAGATATGGCTTACTAGTCTTCGATTTGTTTTACCAGTTAGGGCTTGCGATTTTTAACAATCCTTAGCTGGTTTAATGTTTTAAAACATTTTTTATTTTCTGTCAATATTCAAATGGGTAACGAAGAAATTAGTGTGTACCGCAATGGGCATAGCATAGTGACAAAACAGCTATCAAGCGCACAATTGATAACGTGAACTCTGCATTACTTTTTCCGATTTGCAATGGCACCGGAGCCGTCGGAGTGGACGTTGATGAACCGCAACTTTTGCTTTGTCTTATTAACGGCATTGCAATATATAGATAGTAAATAAGAAAAAATTATTAGCTAAGTAATTTAAGTATTATAATATTACTTAATTGAATTTCTGCCTGAAAATGGTCGTATTTGCTTTAGGGTACCAATGAATGGTCGTCCAAACACGCGTTGCTAACAAGCGTAGCAGTACTGTAGGTGGCATTGTCCACACTGTCGGTATCGGTCAATTTGATCTACTGCATCGACATGCATAACAGGATCAATTGATATTTATCCTTCCCAGCCGTTTTGAAATTTTTTTATTACAAATGCTACATCTGAAATTCTATAATGGATTTGCTATGCAAAGATGCAACAAATATTTGGCCGGGATTACAACAAGAATTGAAAAATTTGCACCTTTGGCACCAATTATTGTTCAGTTTTAAAATATTGAAAAATTTACTAAAAATGCTCTTTAAAGCGTAAAATTTCGAAACACAAAATGTATCTCACAGTAAAACCCTTAATCCACCACTGATTCTGTTCTGCCAGGACACACGTCCCGTTGTTCACTTACGATCTGTCATTTATATTTCAACGGTCCATGTATAGAACACGGCCGGAACATTTTCCTACATGGGCTATAATAGTGTCAAGTTAAACTTTAGACTAACTTTTTTTGCTCAGGCTTTGGCTTAGGCTTAGACTTTTAAGAATAGGCTCTTCCATTACGCTTTAGGCTTAGGCTTAAGCTTAGGCTCAGGCTTAGGAATATGGTTATACAACTGTTCAGGCCCTGTTCTATATATGGGCCATTTCAACCCACACCATGATATTAGGATTTGCTCTGTGATCTTTTTAAGTAAATTACTTCAACACATGTTGCGCATAGTCAAGATTTTGGAACAGGATGGCTTTATGGCGTAGAAACATTTTAAATGGGGTTTCTCGTATTACCAGAAAAAGAAACTCCTATCTGGACACAAATTGCAGAGGAATCACATTCCTCCAAGCCATGTGACTACGCTCTTCATATGATATAAGAAATATTGGCAGAAACAACGAAAGTTTTGCTCATTAATGATAGAGTCAGATTTAGTTGAAAACATGACATCATACCATAACAACAATAATAATAAAACAAAAAGTTTCAATCAATGTTTTCAAATTGAGTTTCGCGTTTTTTTTGAGAAAATTATTACTCAAATTTTACCGAATGTCAATGACAGCCAGAATTAATTAGGTTATGGAGTAAACATAAAATACTGACATTCACAATATTTTTCCGTTTTTCATCTCCTACTCAAAATGATAAAAGAAAGGTCAGCTTTTAAACAAATGATTGTCATTTTAGCTTAGAATAAGCCTATTAGCTTGAAATGAGAAGAAAGTGTACGATAGAGCAGTGTTTTACTGTAGTGACCCGAATACAGTAGTTAACCGAATAAGAGGGCGTGGGGTCATCAGAAGGGGTCCCCATTTTGAGTCCCAATCAATATGAGTCCGTATCTCTAATAAGAGTCCGTAAGCGGATAGAGTCCCTAAATCCTAATTAGAGTCCATGAAGGTCAGTTATTCCTAACTGTAGTGCATAAATGACTCCAGGACGAAATCATGCTGAGTTCTAATCTTTAAGGCGTACTTAAATTTTGAAAGTACATTTTTAAGTATAACCTTGCATGATCGCTCAAGCTATTGACGCAAGACAAATGAACCGTTTAATTTAACGGAGA
Organism: Enoplolaimus lenunculus; assembly: GCA_030248215.1. Taxonomy (NCBI): domain Eukaryota; kingdom Metazoa; phylum Nematoda; class Enoplea; order Enoplida; family Thoracostomopsidae; genus Enoplolaimus; species Enoplolaimus lenunculus. The sequence continues at coordinate 17,113 of JASANG010003970.1, read as the reverse complement.
GTTACAGTACTGGATATATATCAGTCAGGAAGGGTGGCGGACGTGGAATAAAAATAAATAACAGTTCGTAACCGAATAACAAGGGGGGTACCCTCTGGAGAGTCCAAAGAAATATCAGTCCCCCACCCCTCTTATTCAAGTCACTACAGTAAGAGATGGAGGACTGATATCTATTTTGCATCTCTAGACGTATCACCCTGTATTCGGTTACGGACTATTATTTGTTTTTAATGCAAATCAGTTTTGTAATTCTTTCGTTTTGGCCAGAACTGATTTGCTCCGAAGTATTTTTGACAATTGCCTTTTAGATCTGTGATGAAATAGAAAATATGGCCCATGTATAGAACACGACGGGAACAGTAGTATGAGCATATTCCTAAGCCTTAAGCCTAAGTCTAAGCGTATGGATGAGCCTATTCCTAACCCGAAGCCTAAGCCAAAGCCTATGCCTAAGCAAAAAATTAAACAGATTCTATTGTAGCCCCTCCGGAAAACGATCCGGCACTGTTCTATACATGGGCCGAAAATATGAATTTCGATACCGGTGAAATTCAAATATACCGTAAAAATTTATGCTGTTGTTTGTTTTCGCATCTCAAACAACTTAACAAAACAATTACTTAAAAGCAAGGGGTGTATTCAAGATTTATTTTCGGGCAAAACAACTTCAAAAACAATTTATGCAAGCGAGTGACTACCAAAGTCATACATTTTAAATATTAGTGCCTTTAGAACTGACTATCGACATTTATGACCTCAAGGCCGGAGCAGCCAACTCCCCGTACCCCATTTGTGGTCCACCGCCCCTAAAGGATCCCCACTCTAACCAGTCGAAACAAAAACCGCTGAGGTTTTGAAATACGTCTGGCTCGTCGTTCGCTTCGCTCGCGAATTTTTGACACTACTCTACCTTTCCGTAATTTCATTGAACTGATTGAGACACTACACAAGCTTTACAAAAACAACCAGATTCCTCATTGTCAACAAATTTTCTCGCTCGTTACACTCGCTGGCTTACAATTTTACTTAACAGTAAACAAATCTCATGAAACGAAATAGTCAAGAACCGTAATAAAGAAAGGTTTGACCCAGATTCCTCAATGTCAACAAATTTTCTCGCTCGTTACACTCGCTGGCTTACAATTTTACTTAACAGTATACAAATCTCATGAAACGAAATAGTCAACAACGGTAATAAAGAAAGGTTTGACCCAGATTCCTCAATGTCAACAAATTTTCTCGCTCGTTACACTCGCTGGCTTACAATTTTACTTAACAGTATACAAATCTCATGAAACGAAATAGTCAAGAACGGTAATAAAGAAAGGTTTGACCCAGATTCCTCAATGTCAACAAATTTTCTCGCTCGTTACACTCGCTGGCTTACAATTTTACTTAACAGTATACAAATGTCATGAAACTAAATAGTCAAGAACGGTAATGAAGAACGGTTTGACCCAGATTCCTCAATGTCAACAAATTTTCTCGCTCGTTGCACTCGCTGGCTTACAATTTTACTTAACAGTATACAAATCTCATGAAACGAAATAGTCAAGAACGGTAATAAAGAAAGGTTTGACCCAGATTCCTCAATGTCAACAAATTTTCTCGCTCGTTACACTCGCTGGCTTATAATTTTACTTAACAGTATACAAATCTCATGAAACGAACAATGTCAACAAATTTTCTCGCTCGTTACACTCGTTGGCTTACAATTTTACTTAACAGTATACAAATTTCATGAAACGAAATAGTCAAGAACGGTAATAAAGAAAGGTTTGAGCCAGATTCCTCAATGTCAACAAATTTTCTCGCTCGTTACACTCGCTGGCTTACAATTTTACTTAACAGTATACAAATCTCATGAAACGAAATAGTCAAGAACGGTAATAAAGAAAGGTTTGACCCAGATTCCTCAATGTCAACAAATTTTCTCGCTCGTTACACTCGCTGGCTTATAATTTCACTTAACAGTATACAAATCTCATGAAACGAAATAGTCAAGAACGGTAATAAAGAAAGGTTTGACCCAGATTTCTCAATGTCAACAAATTTTCTCGCTCGTTACACTCGCTGGCTTACAATTTTACTTAACAGTGTACAAATCTCATGAAACGAAATAGTCAAGAACGGTAATAAAGAAAGGTTTGACCCAGATTCCTCAATGTCAACAAATTTTCTCGCTCGTTACACTCGCTGGCTTATAATTTCACTTAACAGTATACAAATCTCATGAAACGAAATAGTCAAGAACGGTAATAAAGAAAGGTTTGACCCAGATTTCTCAATGTCAACAAATTTTCTCGCTCGTTACACTCGCTGGCTTACAATTTTACTTAACAGTGTACAAATCTCATGAAACGAAATAGTCAAGAACGGTAATAAAGAAAGGTTTGAGTATAAGGTGTGCCGCGTGTTGTCTCCTCTGGTTGTTAACTTAAATATATATGAAGTATTTGGTTATTTTAAAAAATGTCAGAAAAATTTCGCGCTGTGCGCAAAGTTTGATTCATATTTAAAAAGATGGCTTCACTTTGTAGATCTATATCATTTTTCAACCGAACGGTGTACTCACAGCTATTAAATACAAGCGTGAGCTCGGACAACCTCGCATCAAACATCGATAAATTCTGTATCCACTTCTACGCTTGGGCTTCCACCCTGGAATTTCGGGGGCCAACCCTGCCTGCTCCGGCGCTGTATGTCTTGAATTCGAGGAAATATTGGTCTTAAATTTTATCACATGAATGTTTAAAATTTAAGATATTATTTTTTAAAACTTTAAAAGACATAATTTTACTCAATTTTAAGGAGCTAAAGTTGAAACAAATTCAATAATTTCACTATCGATACGCAAAAGACGTAATCTTAGATTACGGAAACCACATCTCAAACGAAATTGTGTTTAAATTTCGGTTGCTTCTACACTCTTCAGAATATAAGAACGGAACTCGTTAATTGCTATAAAATCAGAAATTCTTCTATTACATATAAGACAACAATTTCTTGAAAGTAAAATAAATTTGCGTCTTATCAAAATTTGGGCCAAAGTTACCTTCAGGGGCGTAAGAGTAGATTAAGCGTGTTGCTAAGCCTAAGCCTACGCCTAAGCGTTGCAAAAGCGTATTCCTCAGCCTATGCCTAAGCCTAAGCGTGGCAAAAGCGTATTCCTCAGCCTATGCCTAAGTATAAGCGTTGCAAAAGCGTATTCCTCAGCCTATGCCTAAGCCTAAGCGTTGCAAAAATGAATTCCTAAGCCTAAGCTTAAGCCTAAGCAAAAAATATAATCTAGTATCTAAATCTACTCTTTTGTAGACCCACCAGAAACCTGGACGCCCCTTAAAGTAACATGGGCCAAAATTGGTAGCAGTAATTTCTCAAATTGCAAAAAGATAATATATAATGCCTTTAAATTTCAAACACAATTTTCTTGTTTGTAGCGAACAACAAAAAAGGTCTGATTCATTATAAGAGTCACCTCGTTATATATAATCTTCCATCTTTTTTGTTACCTTTAACATGAATTTTGAACTTGGGTTATAATTCTAATATATAACTCTGATATAACATATATATAACTATAACCACATAATATATACATATTTATACATTATATGGTTATAGTTATATATATGTTATATCAGAGTTATATATCTAATATATAATTCTGATAATATATACATACTTATATATATATATATATATATATATATATATATATATATATATATATATATATATATATTTATATATAAAACACTGAAAATCACAGATGCCCACAGCAAGCCTTCCAAAAAGAGCTTCGCTAAAATAATGGTATATTTGCCATATTTGTAGGTTCGTTGAAACACCCAGAAAGCTGGTTTGTCAACGATGTCACACTTTAAGAACTGCTGTTGGGTAATATGTTTTGTTGTCATTCGCCCATGAAATCGTTCCATAACATAGCCTGATCCCTGGGCTAGAACTATGCGGCGTGATTTTGGTTTGTACGAACAAAAAGAAATAGACGGTGTGTGTTCTAAACACGATAGCATTTGGTACGCGGACCCGTTGTTTGAGATAGGGGGGATAAGTCGTCCTGGAAACAGTTTCCCTCTTCCCCGTGGAAATGGTTTTAGGTGGAATATATGTGATATCACAGCGTGCAAAATTCATAAAAGTTGTTGTGGAAACCGTCTAATCTGGTAGTGTAATTATAGCTACGAAATTGTGGTTTCAACTATAATTATGGACAGAGTCAGATTTGGATTTGACGCTTAAACTTTGTGTCGTAGAATTGTGTCGAGTTTAAAATTTTGACTTTTATGACAATTTTAAAATATAACTGAATGACGAAAAATGCAGCGAAATAAATTCGAACCAGGAAATAAAGAAATGTTTATATTTCTCCGTTATAATAAATAAATTTTAAGACTATTTTCATTCATTCTTGTTGCGGATTTGAGAACAACTCAGTCTCGATTGTAAGCTAATGCGGGGTTCATGTTACCAATTGAGCGCTTATGTCTTGTTATTATGCCCATAGTGGTACACACTAAGTTTTTTTGCTACCCATATGAATACCAACAGAAAATGTAACGTTATGCATAGCTAGATTTTCGAAATATTGACCTGCCCATATGCGCAGAGTCAAGATGTCTGCTTGTAGCCCATATAGATGTCAACATAATGAACATTCAAATTTGCACTTATTTTACAAGCCTGGTTTAGTCTTTTTTACAATACATCTTAAGAAAAAATCTAAAAAAGTTACACTAGCTATAAAGATTGTTAAACCAATCGCAAGGTACCCATATGAGTAACGAACAGAGGACTACTTACCCACAGCTACAAACGAACGGTACCCATATGGGTAGGAGCTCGCTAACAACCTATGTGGACAAAAGAGATCCCGAGCGCACAATTGGTAACCTGAACCTCACATAATACAACTTTAGTTGTGATGCTTATATGTCATTGAATGTTTCATGTCACAGGCTCATAATCTATACTTCATGCGAACTGCAAATAAATTAAAGTAACCAGTCATAAACAGAAAAGAAATCAAATGAAAAATGCTTAAGTCGTTGGACTTCACAGCGTGCTTCTCTGACAAGAAAACCCAAAAAACGTATTCTATCTTCTGTAAACCATGTCCAGAAATTTAGTTCCCGCCCTGTAAATTCCAATGAGTTGATTAATCAATTAGCTATGGAGTTGGTTGTTTTTGACTTAATATTAGTAAACATTAACTCACTCTCAGTTGCTTTGATTCTCACTCTGAGTTAACTTGATTCTGGGTGAGTGGATTAATATACTCAGAATGAATTGAATCAGCTCATAATTCTGAGTTCTGATAGTCCTAACTCAGACTGAGTGCTTCAACTGATTCTAAGTTAAGATCAACTCACTGAAATTTACAGTGTGCAACCAGATATGTGTTTTGAACGGTAGCTCGACTCCACAGGATTTCAGTCGGAAAGCGTTTACGATCACAGCTCATAATCACAATCAAACTACAAGAAAAACATAAATAAAAACCACAGTAAAAACAATAAAGGCAAAAACACAAGAAAAACATTAATAAAATAAACATATAAACCATACGAAAAAAAATAAATAAAATCAAAGGACACAAAAAAACATACATAAACCAAGACAGTAAATTCAACTCTGATTTTTGCATCTTTTACTCAAACGAACAACAAAACACCCGTCCAAAAGGCGTCTTAAACCAAAAAAAACATAAGGCACAGATGGAACAACACATTTTCATATACAACACACTATTGGGTACGAAAAGACCCTGAAAAAATATGTATCGAAACTTCTGGCTATTTTTCCATGGCTCACAAACCTGTAAAGCGGTGATCCAAGTCGGCTGTGGCCGAGTCTTGAGTAGCCTATAATATTTAAGGAGTTTTTGAAATTTGAAAAATTTAAAATTTTCGAAAACCGTCTCATGAAAACTTTATTTGAACGAATGGACAGCGACCCTGGCAAGAAATTTTTCTTCAGGCCGCCTCTTCAAAAGTTCTGGCTACAGATACAGGACTGTTCCCCATGAGCGAAGGGCAGATTCTAACTTTAGGTAGGGTAACCCCAAACATAACAAATAAATAAATTAATAAATAAATAAATAAATATATTTAAATTGTAGAAAACAGTTTGGTTTTTAATTCTTTTAAACTATTGAAGGACAGGGGTTCGGTGCCCTTGCCTCCCCCCCGTCTGGCCACGCCCTTGCTGTTCACACAGGACCCCAAACAAATGCACGACCCTACAAAGATGTCAGCCGTCAAAAAACCACATTGCTATGCTAAAAATAAAACTATAATCTTCAAACCCGCACGCGCGCGCGTATAAGGGCCTGAATAAAGGCGCGCGCGGGCGAAAGCCAAACGCGCGTTTTTATGACGGCTCAAACTGAATAAAATTGATGCATTTTTCCCCAAAAATTTGTTCACGGTTTTAAAGTTAGATTGGCTGACAGAAGTGCATGAGCTTAGCCAAGATTTTGGTTTTGAAAAACATCATCAAATGCACCACCAGTTTTATAGTTTGTACCGTAGTCTTTTCGAAAGAGTACACTGTAAACAATGGGGAGTCAAATTGACTCTCTCGGAAACAGGCTTTTTCGGACTATACAAACTGAGTCAAATTTGACTCCGCCACAGTCAACAGTGAATCGAATTTGACACTGGCGGAGTGCAAATTTGACTCAGTTTGTGTAGTCAGGAAAAGCCTGTTTTCAAGAGAGTCAATTTGACTCCTCATTTTTTACAGTGTACTTATAAATGGCAATAAATTTTCAAAACCACTAAGGCTACCTACCGCACGACAAATGTCCAATGATTTGATTCGTCCACTAGAATTTGTTATTTGTGGTTTATTTCTGAGTCAAATAACAGTAAGTAATAAAACGCGCTCTTAGTAGATTTAAGATGAGTTGTTTAATCAACTCAGAATAAGTTGAATCAACGCTGAATTCAGAGATTTGAAAGACTTAACTCAAGTGTTAGATTTTTCCAAACTCATAATTATGAGTTGATTCAACTGATTCTGTGTTTAATTAAACAACGCATCCGGAATTAAATCAAAACACAGCGAGTTAATGTTTGCCGTTATTAACTCAGAAATTACCAGAAATAATTCGTTTGCTCGCTGAGTAAATTAATCAACTCATTGAGAATTTACATTGCGGCGTCTTTGATTCGGCTTTAGCTACGCCCCGGCACAAACAATGTAAAGGCATGAGTTAATTTTTATACACCGGTTTGCAGTTAATTGTAGAATTTGTGAAAGTGGCTTTTGTGAAGTCTGTGCGAAGTTTTGCGGGGGGATATTTATTCTCCGATCCCCCTCTGGTATACACCCCTGATTTGCTTGTCCTAAAAACGTTTGACCCATGTTACTTTAAGGGGCGTCCAGGTTTAGTGGTAGGTCCATTATAGAGTAGGTTTATATTCTAGATTATATTTTTCGCTTAGGCTTATGCTAAGGATTAATCTTAGGAACAGGTTTTTGCGACGCTTAGGCTTATGCTTAGGCTTAGGAATACGCTAAATCTACTGTTGCGACCCTTAAAGTAACATTGGCCACACGCGCCGCATAAGCTTAGGAATACGCTAAATCTACTGTTGCGACCCTTAAAGTAACATTGGCCACACGCGCCGCATAAGCTTAGGAATACGCTTAATCTACTGTTACACCTCTTAAAGTAACATTGGCCAAACATTTTGTAAACTATACACTGGTTCCACACTACACACAGTTGAGAATACGGCTTACAGAAAATTACCAAACCAATGAAGCATTAACAAACCAAACCTACTAACGTTTGAACGAAAGTATACAAACCAGAACAGCAGACCACAAAAAGTTGACCTAAATCTTTTAAAATTTAAAACTTGACTCGTTTAAATTAGAAAGTGAACATTTTTAACCCACTAACCTCAATCGTGTCTTGCCGTTATTTACGGTTGCTTAAACAAAGTGTATTTGTTGGGCGCTGTTCTGGACACAACTCTCGTTGCGTACTTTATTAGGAATTGTGTCAAAAATAAAACGCTATTTTAAACGCTTTCCACATTTCTGAGATAACATATTTCTGAACGCAAACGGTGAAACTTTAAAATGAAACGCTTATAGGGTTTTAGTGGTCAGAACACTCATCTACAAAAAGTTGGCCAATGTAAAGAACAGGGGCGGAACAGTATTATACACATATTCCTAAGCCTAAGCGTACAAATGAGAATATTCCTAAGCCTAAGCCTAAGCCTAAGCCAAGCAAAAAATTAGTCTAAAGCTTACTCTATTGCAATCCCACAGAAAAACGTTCCGTCCCTAATCGTTACATGGGCCAAAAGTTTATAGTTTTTAATGATATTCAGCTACTATTTCGATATTTTAAAATTATATATGCAACAAAAAACCAAAGCATTGGTACCCGTGTTGTATCTCCGACATAACTGTTATAGATTAAGCATGAAAACACACTGTGACCTTCAAATGAACAGTTTGCATTGAAAAATTTTTTACCGCACAAGCAGGATATAAACTGCATGAGCGTACACCTTCTTCATATGTGGCTGGATTTTGCATGCAACCGTTTCTTACGCGTTCAAACGTTGTGTTTACAATTATCGCTTACAGAACTTGCAGCTGCAACTTATTCGTATTGCAATATTCGCATAATAAAGCGTTTCACGCATTATGTTTACAATTATCGCTTACAGAACTTGCAGCTGCAATTTATTTGTAATGCAATATTCGCATAATAAAGCGTTTCACGCATTATGTTTACAATTATCGCTTACAGAACTTGCAGCTGCAATTTATTTGTAATGCAATATTCGCATAATAAAGCGTTTCACGCATTATGTTTTTAATTATGGCTTACAGAACTTGCAGCTGCAATTTATTCGTAAACAATATTCGCATACGAAAGCGTTGCCTGATCTTTATATGGGCAAAATTTTTTCTTTTTCAAGTTACCAAAAATTTCGGATGGCTTCTTAATATGTCACCGACAATTTGTATACGTGCCACATTCGGCATGCATTAAGATAGCAGGTTGAAATAAAAAAATTAATTAAAAAATTAGCTAAAAATTTCATTTGTTCTCGTAAAATCAAATTTATGACTTGCACAAACGCCACCGACAATAAATCTTGCGGCTCATGTTACTTTAAGCGGCATCCAGGTTTCTGGTGGGTGCATAAAAGAGTAGGTTTAGATTCTAGATTACATTTTTTGCTTAGGCTTAGGCTTATGCTTAGGCATAGGAACACATTTTTGCATCTCTTAGGCTTTAAGGTTTGGCTTACGAATACCCTTAAACTACTGTTACGCCCCAAAAAGTAACATTGGTCTATATATCTGTATATCAATGTTCCAAGATCTAAGTTTTACCCGAACAGCAAAAAGAACAGGATTTGAATTTCGTTGAAGAAACCGGAAAAAGGAACAAGAACAGGAATAAAGTGCATATTTTTCAACTGTGTGTATAACTTTCAAATTGTAGGCGTACTTTTCTCTCTGTATTACTTTTTGTTTCATAAAATGCTTGAAATATTTTCCGACAAGCGTTTGGCAATTTATTATTCATATTATTTCTATTAGGCATATTTTTATTCTTAAAAACGCAATTGTGGGCCAAAATCCCTGTGTTTTAACGCGATATTTGGATTAAAATTTTGCAGAAAAAAATTAATTTCACGCTAAAATAACAGTTTATTTATTGGTCATCATATTGACAAACTCTTCATAATTAATCTGTCCGTCGCCATCAATATCAACTTCGCGTATAATTTCGTCAACCAACTCGTCCGAAAACTGTTCACCCATATGAGTCATAAAATACCGGAACTCGGCGGAAGTGATAAATCCGTTTCCGTCTCGATCGAACACCCGGAACGCTTCGCGGATCATTTCAGAATCGTTGTCTTTATTCATTCGTTTCATCATGTGACAAAATTCAGGGAATTCGATTGTACCAGATCCATCAACGTCGACTTCATTAATCATGTCGAGCAATTCCTGATTGCAAAAAAAAAATTAATTAATTTAAAAAAACAATTTCAAAATCATTTTTGGTTGGCAGTACAACTGCTGCCGCCGTTCTTACCCCCCGGGCGGTTTTGGGCACTTTGGGGGCCCCTGGCGATCCATAACGTGAATATAACGGCCCTGCGGGGCCAATTCTGGTTAAGCATTCGGTTATTTACGTTTATTTGGCTTATTGGTGCGCTTTGCTCGTGAGGTTCCGTCTGTCATTCCGAATTGTGTCGTTGCGTATTTTGTCTTTGTTTTTATAGATAAACTTCTGCACCACTTGTTGATATTTTACAAATGGTCATTGTTTCGCAGGGGGCTCCAAAAGGGGGGTGTGGCTTAGATACCCTCTCCGCAGTAATGGTGTACTCCATAAAGCGAGTCACGACTATTCGCTCTGCATAAACACTGTAAATTTCAGTGTTGCTTTTAACTCAGAATGAGGTGAATCACTCAGTCTGAGTTAAGACAATCAGAACTCAGAATTTTGAGTTGATTCAGTTCATTCTGAGTTAATTAATCAACTCAGCCAGAGTGAACTCAACTCAGAGTGAGAATCAACTCAACTCTCAGAGTGAGTTTATGTTTACTGATATTAATTAAAAAATAACCAACTCGCTTGCTGAATTGATTAGTCAACTCATTGAAATTTGCAGTGAATGTTCGTGTCCAAGTCAAACTTTTTTGATATTTAAAAAATATTTATTACTAAATGTGCTATACCAGACAATAATTATGCTTACAGAGTATCACCTGGTACACAGTACACGACATCTTAAACGAGTTGCAGTATTTCTTATTAGTTTCGTTATCGTCAAAGAAACCATTTTATCTGAAACTTGTAGCCTTTCCGAAATTAAAATCATACGTCCACAACCAGGATACTTTTTTTACCTGTTCAGTAGGATTTTGACCAAGTGACCGCATTGCGATGCCAAGCTCTTTCGCGTTAATCGTTCCATTTCCGTCTTTGTCGAATAATCGAAACGCTTCGCGAAATTCGTCCACTTCTTCAAGTGAAATTCCGTCAGGCAAATCTTCTTTCTTGAATTTCGATGACGTCATCATGAAGTATTGATGAATAAACCTTGTGTGGGTTATATTTTAACAAAGTGAGCTGTTATTTGATTTGATTTTTCAAAAACGTTGTCTGGCTTATATTTATTGTTTCAGGGCACTACGCTGGGAATCTAATAGGGATCGTATTGTAACGGGATGTTTGTTTTCCTGAATTTACTGATTAGAATTTATTGATGTTCTGCAAGAATAACAGCAAATTGTTGCTAGCGGCCCAATGCCGCTGATTAACATTGTTAAGCGTTTTAAACTTTAAATAAATTATATAAATATTATTTAATGTTTTGTCCTTTACTGAAAACAATTGTTATAGCAAAACAACTTTAATTTTAACGGCGTTATAGGGATACAGGGTGTAAACGGACAGTAAAAATAATCGAAACGGAAAACGGCTATTGAAGTATAGAAGTTTCAAAGATGTTTTATCTTTATGCGAATAACATTGAGGCGTGCAAAATGTTTACGGAGTTTTCCAAAAATTATAAGGAAAATGGCGGATCCATGGAAATTTTTAAGATTTTGGAAGAATTTCATAATTTTATTTCATTTCGAACAATTAGATATACACACACGTGATTTATGCCTATTTGTCAGCGTACAAATAACAATTTCCGTTATTTCTATAACGGAAACAGAAACCGGCACCGATTTTTGCCGGAAACGCTACTGCTCGACCAGGTATCTGCCACTGCTCAATTAATATCCTTTGTGCATGGAAACGATCAACTGTATGTTGATATTGCGATAAAGTTTTCAGCGGAATCGAACTCTTAAACAATCTTTCAGTTCAACTTAAGTTGAAATACCAAATAAAGTTTTTGTTGAAAAATTAACGTTCAGGATTCAGTATATGGGCTTGGAAATGGTTATAGTATCTGAGAGTATACAAAGTTCAGTTGAAATTTGCCTGACCGGTATCTGTAGAACTTATATGAAACAAAAATAAGCGTCCGGTTGTAAGCTAAAACAGCTGATAGGAGACATCAAAAGTGCCGCGATATTGTGAAGATTTTTCGATGGGTCAAGACCGGCGAAAATATACCTTTACATTCAAATCACATTTCGTGCTCATAGTATGAGGTACCCAGTGTCTGAGCACTCCAAATTGTGATATGAGGGGAGATTTGGCCTCATAAAGTCCGAAATACCTTTGTATTAGTATACCTTTCTTCGTAAGGGTTTGTAACCTATGAGATTCTTCTACAACTAAAGTACAATTCTTGTTCGTCACGTAACTCGTGCGTGCATTATACCACGTCATTTTAAGTTAAACAGTACAATGTAGAACCTTTCACGAAAATTGTAAAATTTTGCTGCGGATGCGCGGGGGGGTCGAACCCACAATGCACGGATCACCGTTCCGCTGCTGTAACCACTGAGCTACGCAGCCATGCAAACTTTTCGCTACAATGGCTCTATATACCGTAAGTTTGGTACAACAAAATACGTATATGAACACGCCGCAAAACCGCATAAGCCAAAGAGTGTCTTTCACATGTTTCAACCAAAATGATGGGGTGGTTAGGGGTTCAGCTCAGCCACCCCCCTTCCGGAAAAAATTCGACATAATTACTAAATCGTACAAAATTCCCGCGTGCCTTCTGAATGCCTTCGCTTCGTCTATTTCGCTGTGATGACCATGGCGAATCTACCGTGCTTTAGTGTCTAATTAATACAAGCCAACGGCTAATGTAAGCCAAAATTTATAAAAATAACATACTTAAATATGATGCCATGATAGAATAGCTGTATTTGCTGGCAATTCTTTCTTGTTTATTTAACAAAAGGCATATTTAAACCGAAGAATTTTTTATAAATTTTAATAATTTCAATTATGTAAAAAATATACCGGTAGCATTACGTATTTTGATGTTTCAACATTTGTAAGCCTATGGGATTGAGCTTTGCTTTTATTGACGTCCGTTGCCGTCCGTCACTGGACGGGTGACGGACGATGCCGGACGGGTGACGGACAGTGCAGGACGTTGTCGGACGGGTGACGGACGGCGCTGGACGGTGATGGATGGGTGATGCATGGCGTCGGACTGTGACGGACGCCGCTGGACGGTGACGGGCGGCGACGCACGACGAGTACTAAATTGGCCCGAATAATAGGTGAGGTAACAAGAGGGGGTCCCCATTTTGAGTCCCAGTCAATAGGAGTTCGTATCACTTATAAAAATCCGTAAGCGGATAGAGTCCACAAACCCTAACTAGAGTCCATAAATGCCAATTATCCCTAACTGTAGTGCATAAATGGCTCCCTGACCAAATAAAGTAGAGTTCGAAACTTTAAAGCATAAGTGTTGAAAGTACATGAGTAAGTGTAACATTGCATTATATCGCACAATCTTTTGAAACAAGACAAACAAATGTTTAATTCAACGGATAGTTGCAGTACCAAATATATATCAGTAAGAGCGGGTTAAAAATAAATAACTGTTCGTAACCGAATAACAGGAGTGTGCCCCATGGAGAGACCAAATAATTATCAGTTTCCCCTCTTATTCAGCTCAGTACAGTATAGCGCCACCGTATCTAGTTGCAATACAGTTCAATATTTAGAAGCGTAGTCAGGACTTCATTTTGGGATGGTATAACTTCATGTAAATAATACCTTCTGAGATTTAAAATCTAGTTTTGTCTTTATTGTTCAGCAGTTTGGGAAATGTATAGAACAGGGCCGTAACAGTTACTATAGTATATTACTAAACCTAAGCCTAAGCCTAAACCAAAAGCGCAAGAATGAGCTTTTATCTGTACCTGGGCTTAAGAAAAAGAATTAGTCTAAAGCGTAAGCTTTCACTATTGCAGTCACACAGAAAAACGTTCCGCTCCTGATCTTTACATGGGCCAGTAATTTGGCGAGCGGTTATATCGCCTAAATCAACCTCGTTGCTGTTTTTACTCCAAAAACACAACTCGATTCTGCATAAGCTGTCACTTGACGAAACGGTATTTTTTAGCTTCAATCTTTTAAGATGGTAGCGAAGAAAATATTTGGCTAATTTTTTTCAAAAATTCAAAACACCAACAATACTGAAGACAATTTGATTTGCATATAAATAAGGTTTTTTTTAAAAATCTATAAACTAAATTTAATTTACGACGAAATTGTCTGCGTACACCAGCCATAGCTTAGGAAAAGCCGAAATCTATAACCAAAATGAAAAAAGCCGAAATCTATAACCAAATAAGCATAGGTACGTTTTTTCTAGAAACGACGCTAAACCTTCGGCGACCTCAAACTAGGAATCGTATTCTCAACTGTGTCTAGCACTTATTTCCAGTTAATACTAACAGGATTTTAGTAAATTAAAGCGTCACAGCTTAACATCAGAAATTTCGTACAGCAGTGCGGTTGTATAAGCTAAAATTAGGCGTCAAACGGCCAAATATTGAAAATTTTGAGTGGAACCGTTGCTAATCCTATTATCGTTAGCCCACTCGCTGATCCAAAGATCACGGCATGGGGACATAAGCCTCCCTCCAGAATTTTTTATGACCAAATTATAACGTCCCTACCTAAACCAACCCCCCCCCAAAAGAATTTTTAGTACAATTTTTGCCGTCACAAATTTTTTGTGATAAAATGATAACGTCGTTACCGTACAAATTTTCGCTAACAAGGGCATATATAACGTAAAAATTGCGTTTTATAACATTTGTATAAGTCAGAATGTAAAAAGGCGCCGCCTACCCTCGGCAACTTTCTGCTTATGGTTGGAAAAAGATCGAATGCGTTGCGCTATGCTAGGCCCGCGACTGGGGTAGGTTCGTCCCAAAGTCACCAACACAGGGAATCACGGGGATCCGTAAAATTGGCAGACACCCAGCATAACCAAACCAGAAAACACCCACATTCCGAGAACCGGCAACTTCACTCAGCCCAAGAGTATCGAACTAAAGCGAGAAAATTCAGTCGAGTACCCTAAGCGTAAGCGTTCTCGCAAGAAACCGATCACCGAAAGATAAGTGCAAACCGGTCTGATCACACCGAAAGATTCCACCTACGGATCTGACTAGAGAACACATATTGTCACCCTACCGCGTGACAATCAAGCAAAATTAGGCCGGCGCGAATAACAGTGAGTTATGAGCGCCGCAAATTTTCCATCGCGCTTAATTTCACGTAACAAATCACATCGGCCTAAGTTACGAAATCTCACAGGCGCCGCTAAAACAACGAATTCCAGAATTCTAAACGCGCCGAATAATTTGACAGAAAAGACAACAGCCGAAAATGTTTTCGGCTTGCGAACAATCAATCTATGAACTCAAACTGGCTAAAAATCTCAAACGATGCTTGATAAAACAATTGAAATATCTGGGTCCGGTTAACACCTAAATTAACTCATTCAAAACTCAGGCAACTCAGCTCAACCTAAGCTCAGCGCATGCGTGACTAGCATAAACACTCAGAGACACGAGAAAAATGCGGGTTAATTCAACGACGATATTTACAAAGAAACGGGGACGGGGCGGTAGTCCCGGACCCGACATCAAAGTGAATGGTTAAACGTGTGTGTGTGAAGTAAATACTATGTGCAGAAACTCAACCTATTACTTTATTAGCGAGAAATGACATGTAACACTGGGTTAAGAAAATTAACACTTAAATTCTGGCAACAAGTACACCCGAACTAAAGAAACAGCACAAATCTTACCAGCGCATCCTCCTCGGCGTTACGCGTTCGCAGAGCCTCGAGCTCAGCTTCGACCTCAGGCGTTAAGTGAGCTACCGCCCACCGAACCCCCGAGGTGGAAGGTTGGAACTCGTCAGCTTCAGGATTTAGCGGGGACGACGGTGTACTCCTTGCCATTTCAACCGAGCGACGTTAATTGCCTAGGTATAACGTTAGTTGTGATTCTACACTACGGCTAAAAACACATAACACCAAAATCTATAAGCCAGCTCGGACTCTCTCGATAATCTCAAGAGCCGTTAAACACCGGTGTAAAGCAATGACCATGGTGTAAGCAAGAATATAAACAACTCTTACCAATAATTCAGGGACGACCGATTCGGGCCGTGGTAACGGCCGAATCTGCGGATTTGCTTGTGACAATCCGGACCAGAACGGGGATTCCGCCGCTGACCAGTGACACCAATCCTCCCCGGTCGCCCAGGTCCAACTCCGCTGCTGCCGCAGGGAGTTATTTAACCCCGTAAAATTCCGCATTTAGTTACCGAAAAACAAAATTAATCCACCCACTAAACCGCTTAGCAAAACCAAAACTACAAAAATAACGTTACAAAATAACACTCAAATCTTTTCCCAAATTTTAGACAAGTCAGCGGCGAACAGGGGAAATCCTAAGATTATGCAAAATTAACAATTTTGCATAACCGGTTTCGGTAAAATATAGCAAAATTGACCTAAGTGTCAAACAGTTTCCGAAAAACCCTAACACAAATTCAGCAAAACCATGCAAATCTCCCACGCAAACACGCTATATTCTATATTTCGTAAACGACGTTAATAATATCCAAAATTCACGTATAATAATCAAACTAGGCAATTAAACACAAAACAAAAGATAGCTACTCTCCGCAACTCAAGCCCAAAAAATGTGATATATTTATCAATAATTAGCTAGTAATCATCATCAAATTTCGATGGTAATCGAAATTTTCTATAGGTTTTTAAATACGCAGAAAACGGGAATTCGACTAGAATTAAGTGTTTTTAGATGCGTTCTATCGAATTCAGCACATTTACGAACCTATTACACACTTTTACAGCTAAAATATCTGAATTTGGTAAAATTCAGATCAAAACGATATTTCACAAAATTCGAGTTATCCAAAACTACTGTTTTCGACCCAAAAACACTGAAATTGGTCTCGAACCGATACAATATCACCTATTCAGAACTGTTTTCATACTTTCCGGGCCACGAGAGCACTTACAGCTCCAACCGGACAGATCTGAAAAGTCTGCTTAACATTTCGATTTTCAGCAATCGTCCAACCTGTGCACACATGCCCGTAGCA